>JZKD02S1885726.1:37616-57495 GCA_000966675.3 Picea glauca
ATCTTATCTCCCACTCATCTGTCCCATTCCCCTAGTCCAGGCATTAGGATGATCTGTTTGTGGGGTTGCACCTTATCTCGTGGGAAGAAGGGGCTAAAGGCCCAAAAGGTAAAAGAAGTTGGTAAAAGATAAAAGCCATAAAAAAATGAAACCTAGATATGCCTCACCCAGGGATCCCCGAGAAGGCAATAAAAAGCTTCTCAGCAAGAAATAAGAGGGACCCGAAGAAAAATAACAAAAACAAGACTTGGCCAAGAGGATAGGGGGTCTCATCACGAGCCAACCTATTACGTTCATAGGTACCTAAAATAATGACATTGCCACTATCTGGTTACCATGCCAGGCCAGTGACCTTTGGTTGTATGGCCAAGGGAAAGGGGGTCTCATCACGAGCCAACCTCATCATCTCTGTGAAAGTTCTTGTGGGTAACACTGTCAGCTCTAGTCACCATGCTAAGGCAGTGTCCTCTAGTTAGACCTTGAAAGAAAAGAAAGAATAAAGGCAATAAAGGGATTGGAAAGAATTGCATCCATGATGGGTACAGCTCGTCTTCTACAAAGGCACCCACAGGTAATATCATGCATCCATGTCTTTCACTCTACCCGTATGTCTGGACATCCCTTGACCACATCACCTCGTTTTACATGGCTTGGATGATACCCTCTGGAAACTTTTTGTTTCTTATGGATGCTGGCCCAATAGGGTATTTTGTCTTTTTCTTCAGCTTTGTATCGTAGGTCATTGTAAGATCTTTGAGCTATTAAATGATATATCAGGGTTTTTATGCATGTGTCTGATAACATTAATGATGAAACATGATTGAAATTGCTATGATCCCTGTGACTAATGAGCCCATGGAGGGAAAAATTTTTGATGTGCAGGACCATGCCCAATGGACAGGTGCCAGTTGGACCGGTACACATGGGGAGATGATTAGTTCGGACCTCCATGGGGCTGAAGAGCCCATCAGATGGTTGTTGGGACCCCATCAGGGGCAGAGACAGGACAATGATTGGTCGAGCCTTTGCACATGAGAAGAAGAAGGACGTTCCATCCAGGACACTTTGGCTGAACCAGGCCAGGGGGGTTGACCCACTTCAAATGGAACGTTTTCCCTTTGATGGCTAGGATGTCACCAGGAGCCATTAACGTCATCTTGAGCATGTGGCAGTTTGACAGGACATCTAGCACATCTGATACCTTGGAGAAGCCCAAGGAGGGCTAACGTCTAACTTCTGGATGCTACACTACCCCCAAAAGGGCCTAACGTCTCCCTCAGAAGGGCTTGACATCTCATTTTTTGCTCATTTAGGGTTTTAGAAAACAGTTTAATGTATAAACAGTATGAATTTGGTTTGTAGACTTATTGGCTATTTTTAATGACCTAAATTTAATTAGAGTTCATGATACACTATATATTGAGGAGTTATTCCCTCATTTTGACATAACAACACAACTCACTCTCTTGTGAGGTCTGATTTTTGCACCCTACTTGGGTATTTGGTCTTTTAAAGTGAGGCGCACTTGTTGATGGAAGGATTTTCTTGTCATGTTTGGAATTTCTCTTGAAGGAAGGTTTACAACTAGGGTTTGCATATGCTTTTCATCATGATATGTAAGTGTTTTTCTTACAAAACTTCTTAATTGAATGGTTGTAGGTATATATTCTTGCATTTACTTATAAGTTTGTTGGTTTTAAAACCCTAGGTGACAAGCACACAAGTAGGTCCTTGTTTCAAGTCCCCTTAGAGAGAAATATTTAGCCATTGAAGAAGGAAGAAAGAGCCTAGCCTTTGCTACACTCTTTTCACTTTTTCCCTTTGTGCTAGCTGTAATTTTTAAAGGTTAAGAAGGAGGTGATGTCCCAAGCCTAGGTTATCTACACCTAGGGTCGTCCATCTTCTAGGGTTTGGTGATAGAGCCTCACCATTGCAACACTCTCCCTCACATCATCCTCTTGTTTTAACTCATCTTTTATGCTAGCCGTTTTGCCAAGTTTGACCTAAGGAAGGAGGAAAGAGCACGAGGCCTTGCTTAAGCAACACCGGAGTGAGCCTCTTTCCCCTAGGGTTTTGATTCTAGGGCCCTACAATTGCAGCACTCTAGAACCCTTCCCTCTTTTCCTTAGCCTTTATTCCTTCAACCTTGCATCCTCTCCTTAATTGACTCCATATACCCTTAGGCACTGATCCTAGACACACAACGTTTAAGTGATAGTGCTCAAACAACCTCTCAAAACTTTTAAATTTGAAACCCTAACTAACTAGCTAACCCTAAATAGGCTGACGTCACACTTGGTTATTCCATCTTGACACAGAAAATTTTGATGATAAGCAATTAGATGATGGTTGAAAACATTTATTTAGTAAATGATTGATTAAATACATTGTTAGACACATCATCTTAATAGTTATTGATGAATTGATACTTTTCCATTGCTATATTGATAAAACGTTGATCTCATTAATATTTGTTGTTTCACATTGCTTATATATTGATTTCAGATAGTTACATGAAGTACTAACCCACTGAAATATAGACTGCATATATTCTTTGTTGTTGTCTTGTTCCAGGCATGTGTTCTCATTTGGGCATACACTTCATTTATTGGTTGATTAGCCAGACTTTATGATCTTGGTGGTAATATGTGAGGAGGAATTTAACCTTAACCTTTATATCTTTGCCTCTTCAAAACACCAAGTTACCGAGGATGTCTCCCCTTGGCTAACCTCCCTAAATAGAAATAACCTCCCCATTGAGGTGACATTGGGTGGGGTAGGTTCCTGTTACACCAGTTTGGTTTCTATCCTTTAGCCTTTTGACCTAGCTACAAACTGTGTGATAATAGTAACGACAACAATAAGTAGCCCCTATATGGGTACACCACCCAAGGCATAAGGAAAACAATCCACTTTTCAAGAAGAAAACATGACCGAAAATAATGTTTCCCAATGCAATATTTTATTTCTCCAGTGCATCAAATCAATGACTAGTGCCTTTACTATTGGGTTAATGGAGTCAAAAGAGGTTTAGAGAAGATACCTTCTTGGGGGTGTAATCCCTTTTACTTCCCAATTCAAGTTTCTCTAAACTAGGGTTTAAGATAAGAGGGTGTATGCCCTTATACTTCTCTTAGCAGACCCTTAATCAATGAGGTGAACCAAATAAAGTGATGAAGGCTATGGTGGGGGTGTATGCCATATGTAAACTTGTAACCATCTGTGGTGGTGAGTGGGTTTTCCATCTATGAAAAAGGGTATTTTTGTTCATGTATTCTCTCGACACTCCATATCTGCAACATGAGGGCCTCGAGACAATATCTCCTTAGTTATCCACAAAATGGGGATAACAATACCCACACTTGTTCAAAGAAGAGCTTGGTAGTGGCCTCTGTTGTGGTGATCTTCTTGCAGGTTGCCAGAATCTTCATCTTACCAAAAAAACACAAGCATTTCCCCACTTGGTGGATGGAAGGCTTGAAATTTAGTCCGTTGATATGGATTCCTAGGGCCTGTCAGGAGTAGACAGAGGAGTGTATAGAGCTTGTTTCTTAGTGTCTGGTTTGGCAATAGCACAGGAAGTGAAGGATTAGATATACTTGTTGACACCCTATCGAAGTTTCGACCAACAGAAATGTCATTGCAACACTACCACTATATTTTCCACACCAAAGTGTCTTTCCACCCGACTGTAGTGGGTTTCCCAAATCAGCTTCGCTCGCTCGCTTGATGGAACGCAAAGATGACCCGAATGGCACAAAAACCCATCTTGAAGATGGAAATTAGTGACAAATGTTTTTGCGCCCAACATCTGGTAGGTGTTGGTGAAGTCAGGATCTGTCTCATAGAGGTGGGGCCATTCAGAGGTCTCGTAGCCTTAAGAATCTAGCACTGTGGTTAGTGTCGCGAATAAAGTTCGGTTGATGAAATCAATGACTCAGTTGGTACTTCTTGTTTTATACTTGATGTTGAGGTGGAACTTCTGCAAATATGTGGACCACTTCTAATGGCAGTCATTCTACAATTTTTTGTGTGTCTGCATGAACTACATCGACTTATGATCAGTGTGGATGATTGTCTCCTTCCCGAGAATGTAATTCCTCCACTGGTGATAGGCTTACAAAATGGAGAAAATTTATTTGTCATAAGTAGGGTACTTACGGATGACACATGATAGTGTCTCACTATGATAGGCCACGAGGTCATTGTGCTAAGTGATAATTATAGCCACAACATAGTCTAAAGCATATGTCTTGATCTCAAAGGGTTGTCACAGGTTAGGTAATGAAAGCACTGGGGTTGTGGACAAGAGATGCTTCAAATCATCGAACGTTTTTTTTTGGGAGAGACCCCACACAAATTTTTCCTTGCCACCACCCTTGGTTATTTTGTTGAGGGCCCATGCAATAACGGAGAATCCCAACATGAACCTGCGATAGAAATTGGAAATTCCTAAGAAGCTTCGAAACTCAGTGATCTTGGTTGGGTATGGATAGTCACAGATGACTTGGATCTTAGCTAGATCAACATGCACACCATGTGCATCAAAAGTGTATCTTAGTTACTTGACCCTGTCCATGTCGAAGGATCATTTTTCCAAGTTGGCATATATCTTGTGTTGCCACAAAGTGTGCAGAACCTGTTGAATATGTTGCAAGTGTTCTACCCAACTATTGTTATAGATGAGGATGTCATCCAGATACACCACCACAAAATAATTATTGAAAGTCCGCAAGATATCGTCCATCATCCTCATGAAATTTGTTAGGGAATTTGTCAAGCCAAAGAGCATGACCAACCATTCAAAAAGAACTTCTTTTGAATTGAAGGTAGTTTTCCATACATATGTCTATTCTATTGGGACATGATGATAGCCAGACTTCAAATCAATCTTAGTCAATTATTTGGTCCCCTTGAGTTGATCAAGGAGATTGTCGATTCGGAGAATCAGGTACCGATTCCTAACTGTGATTTTATTTAGGGATCAATAATCAATGCAGAGTCACTAGGTCCCATATTTCTTCTGCACTAGCACGATTGGGATTCCACAAGGTGATGGTATGGGTCAGATGTGCCCTTTGTGGAGAAATTCTTGGATATGATGTTTGATCTCCTCATTTTCTAGCAGAGAGCGGAAATGTACTGGCCCATTGGGTAGCAGTGCGTCAGGGGTCAGATCGACGGGATGCTTGACCTGGCAGTGCATAGGTACACCAATAGGTAATTAGAAGATGTCTTTGTATTCTTCCACGACCTTATCCACTTGCTTCTGTTGCATGGAGAGGTCGGTCACGGAGGTCATGGATATGGCTGCAACCTTTCGCTCACTCTGAGAGTGAATCATGAAGAAGACAAACCTCCTAGTTTGAGAAATGTCCTTCCTGCATTTTTTGGCAGAGATTAAGGAAATAGCACTAGGTGGGATTACCTTGGGTATCATGTACAATTTCTTGTTCAAGGGGATCAACATCACACAATATCTCATCTTCGAATGGCTTTATTTCATACGACAGGAGACATTGTTGGTTGACGCGAAGATCACTTGCTTGATGGAGCCATCTAATAGTGTAGGGTTGTAGGTTTGGTGTTATCGGCAAGGCTAGCCGCTTGATAACCTCTATTGATATGAGGTTCTTCTAGATACCACTACCAATGATGAAGTGCAATGGAGTTCCTTTCACCCACATCTGTGAATGAAATAGGTGCTCTCCTTCCTCTGGCTCATTAAATTCACCAGGATGGATCTTGGTGGTAGCAACGGTGTCATGGAGTTTCACATCAATGATCTGTTTCCCCTTTTATGGTCTTGACTAAGAGTTAAAACCTGCATTTGATTCATAGGATTTTACCTCAACCACCAATGACTCCTTTGAGCGGAAATTAATAGTGTTATGCTAGGGGCTCTTATGGAAGTCACACCACTTCCTGGTATCTTTCTTCATCTTCCCATTGTCCTTCTTTTATTGTGGTTTGGACTAGTTGTATTGAGGTTTCCCATATTTGCTTTGTCCTTTTTTCTATGAGTTGGGGTTGTCCTTGCTGTTAGAAAAACAGGACTGTGGAGCAATAAAATAAAACAAATGCGGAAACAAAACACAGAAGATACGCAATCCAATAGAGACACAGATTTACATGGTTCACCCAGTGTGGGCTACGTCCACTAGAGAAATTGCCAGGTCCTTCCTTTATTATTATCCATCATATGAAGGGATACAAACTACAACAGACCCATTGTAACTTCCTCTTATTTCTCTCACAATCTCTCGTCTTATAATAGAATATTCGCCATAATGCATGACCGCGATACATTTCCCTCATAACAGAGGGTTGCCTTCTAGGGAAAAAACTCTAACATAATTTCTACTGTTAGATATGTGACCTTATAATGAATGTTCCAAATTTACAATGAAATTACAATATACTTTTACAAGGCAATTTTTCCTCCGGGGCCCCGCTTGCCCCTGGACCCCCCAGCTGGGGGGGATAGCCCCCCCCCCCGAACCCCGCAGAGGGGGTAACCCCCTCTGCACTCCCCCACATGGAAGAGTGTACATAATTATGGGGTGTAAAGTCTTCATGGGGTATAAACACGGCTGAAAGCAAGGACCTCTAAATCAAAAAGATAATCAGGTTCCACAACCAACAATCTCCCACTTTGAGACTAATCTCAACAACTCCACCATTGTTGTATATGTTGGACTCTGAAACTTCTTGGACCTGAAAATTTTCTTATCTTCATATTCATTATTGAATGCCAACTGAAACTGAGAAGGAACTCAGTTTATCCTCGGTTACTCCCTTTGTTAACATGTCTGCTGGATTCTGGCTAGTGTGTATCTTTTCCAACTTCAAATGTCCATCTTCCAAGGCATATCGTATGAAGTGGTACCTCAACTATATATTCTTAGTCTTTAAATGGAAGGTTGAGTTCTTTGCAAGATGAATGGCACTCTCACTGTCACAGTACAACCTATTATTCTCCTACTTCTTCCCCAATTCCTCCATAAACCTCTGTAACCAAATCATCTCTTTACTAGCCTCTGTAGCAGCAACATACTTTGCCTTTGTTGTTGAAAGTGCAACAACCTTTTGCAGTTTTGAAATCCAACTTACTATTGTTCCACCTATTGTAAAAACATACCCTATGGTGCTCCTCCTACTGTCTTTATCACCTGCCATATATGAATCAACATGTCCCTATAGAAAAGTGTCTGAACCTCCAAAACATAATGCATGAGTATCAGTACCTCTCAAATACCTGAGAATCCACTTTATTTCCTCCCAATGTTCTTTAAATGTATTGTTCATATACCTGCTCACAACTCCCACTACATGTGCAATATCTGGTCTTGTGCAAACCATTGCATACATCAAGCTGCCAACTGTTGATGAATAAGGGATCCTGGACATGTATTTTATCTCCTCCTGTGTCTTGGGACACATTTCCTTAGTTAATTTGAAATGGATGTCTAAAGGAATACTAACTGGTTTTGCATTCTACATTCTAAACCTCTCCAACACCTTCTCTATGTACTCACCCTGAGACAATGTCAATTTGTGATTTTTCCTATCTCTGTTTATTCTCATACCATGGATTTTATTTGCAGCACCCAAATCCTTCATCACAAATGAATTAKATAATTTCTTCTTGAGCACATTTATATCCTTCATATTAGACCCTGCAACAAGCATGTCATCTACATATAATAGCAAGACAATATAGCTTCCATTTTCTAGCCTTTTAAAATAAACATAGTGATCAGAATGACATCTACTATAACCCTGTTCTGTCATAAACCTATCAAACTTCAAATACCACTTCCTTGGAGCTTTCTTTAGGACATACAATTTGTTCTTCAACCTGCATACCAAATTCTCCTTCCCTTTGACCTCAGACCCCGGTGGTTGTTGCATATAAATCTCTTCCTCCAAATCCCCATGGAGAAAAGTTGTTTTTACATATAACTGTTCAAGATGCAAATCTTATATTGCCACGAGACTCAAAATAGTCCTAATTGAAGTCTTTTAACAACAAGAGAAAATATTTCAACAAAATCTATACCTTTCTTTTGTGGAAACTCCTTTACAACAAGTCTATCCTTATACCGCTTTATTCCTCCATCTTCTTCCTTCAACTTGTAAACCCATTTATTATGCAATGATCTTTTTCTTGTAGGCAACTCAACAAAGTCCCAAGTATATTTATTTACTAAGGAATCCATTTCCTCTTTCATGCCTTGCTCCCACTTCTTTTTGGTGTCTACCTTCATTGCCTCTTCATAACATTATGGTTCACCAGAATCAGTCAACAATAAGTAATATAATGAAGGAGAGTATCATTCAGGGGGTATACTTAACCTGGTATATTTTCTAACAACACTTGCAGGTGTTTGAGGTACCTATTTCTCCTGTTGTTGTACATTTTCATTTTCAAGTTCCTTTGGAACTTCTTTTTCAGTGATCTCACCAATCACTGTGTATTCTTGTTTTTCTTTTTCCTGTTTCTTTCCCTGCAACCGATCTTTGTACATGACCTTCTCATTGAATATGGCATCTCTACTCCTAATGATTTTGTTATTTTCATAATCCCATAAGTGATAACCAAAATCATTAACAATGTATCCAATAAAGGTACACTTCTTGGATTTTGCCTCAAGCTTTGTTCTATTTTCTTTATCAATATGGACAAATGCTTCACAACCGAAAGTTTTCAAAAAAAAATAGTTTACCTTTTTTCATGTCCATTCCTCCTTTGGAATTATACCATCCAAAGAGCTTGAAGGTCCTCTGTTCATTAATCAAATAGAAATATCTATAGCATCTTCCCAAAACTGTAAGGGCAAACCAGCATGCAGTCTCATACTCCTTGCACGCTCCATGATTGTCCTGTTCATCCTTTCTAACACACCATTTTCTTGTGGTGTTATTGGAACTGTCTTCTCTCTACGAATCCTATGGTATGAACAATAATCATCAAACTCCTTGCTAAAATATTCACCTCCATTATCTCATCTGAGACACTTCAAACTTTTTCCTGTCTCATTCTCAACCAAAGCTTTCCATTTCTTAAAAGTATCAAAAACATCATATTTTTGTCGAATGCAATAAACCTAAGTTTTTCTAATTGCATCATCAATAAAAGTAACATAATAACGAGATCCACCAAGAGATGATACCTGAGTTGGTCCCCATACATATGTATGCAAAATCTCTAACCTTTCATTCTTCTTTTCTTTTTCGACTATGAGAAATTTGACTCTCTTATGTTTTCCATAAACACAATGCTCACAGAAGTCCAAATCAATTTGTTTAAGATTTGGCAACAAATTTATTTTGTGAAGTATCTGCATTCCCTTCTCACTCATGTGTCCCAGCCTATGATGCCACAGTGTTGTACCACTCCTATAGAAGCTAAAGAGATAGAAGAGTCAGTATTACCAGTACATAAATACAATGTATCTACCTTCTCTCCTTTTGCTATCACCAATGATCCTTTGATGAACTTCCACGTCTTATCTGTAAATATGGATATACAACCTTCACTTTCCAACTGTCCCATTGAAATTAGATTTTTCCTTAGATCTGGAACATGTCTTACCTCTTTCAACAACCATTGGTTTCCATTGCATTGCTTTATTTTTACCTTTCCCATTCCAACAATTTTCCATGGTGCAAAATCACCCAAATGAACCTGTCCAAAATCACCTTGAACATAATCTAGAAAATGTTTCCTATGGGGTGTGGCATGAAATGAAGCCCCTGAATCTACTACCCAAGACTCGAAAATATTATCTACAGAAAGAATCAAAGAATCTTGTAACACATCTCCTGTTACATTTGCTTCCTGATTTCTCTCATGTTGTCCATCTCTTTGTTTCTTTGGAGCTCTGCAGTCTTTATTCCAATGTCCTTTCTTTCCACAATTCCAGCACTCTATCTTTCCAAGTTTGTATTTGGATCTTCCCTTCCTAGAATTCATGTGGTTCCCTGGGCCCTTTCCTCTATCATTTTGTCTTCCCCAGTTCTCCATGTTCAACGCATTACCTTATGTCTCACATGTTATTTTCCGTCGCATTTCCTCACTAAGGATAACACCAACAACATCATCAAATTTTAAAGTATTTGAACCAGAGACGAGTTACTTACAGCCATGACCAAGCCGTTCCATCTTTCTGGCAATGAGAACAAGATTAGAAGAGCCCTGAACTCATCATCAAAGTCCACTTTTATAGAAATTAGTTGATTAGTAACCATATTAAAATCATTTAAATGATTTGCAACAGACCCACCTTATGACATCTTCATATTAAATAATATCTTCATTAGAAATACCTTATTAGACACTGAGGGTTTTTCATACAATTTAGCCAATGCGTCCATTAAAGCCTTTGTTGTTTTTTCTTTCAAAATATTGAAATCCACCGACACTGCCAAGCTCAGCCGTATCGTTCCTAGATCCTTTCTGTCAAGAATCTCCCATTCTTCATCCTTCATGGTCGTCGGCTTATTTGTTACTCCGCTCAATTGTAGGAATAGATCCTTATGATATAAATAATCTTCCATCTGCATCTTCCATAACTAGTAGTTTTGGCCGTTAAATTTCTCGACCTTAAACTTTCCATATTCCACCATTTCTCCCACTCGAACCAAGAACCCTCCTTTTCTGTGAGTTACCTTTCGCTCTGATACCAGTTGTTAGAAAAACAAGACTGTGGAGAAATAAAATAAAACAAATGTAGAAACAAAACACATAAGATACACAATACAATAGAGACACAGATTTACGTGGTTCACCCAGTGTGGGCTATGTCCACCAGAGAAATTGCCAGGTCCTTCCTTTATTATTATCCAGCATATGAAGGGACACAACCTACAACAAACCTGTTGCAACTTCCTCTTATTTATCTCATAGTCTCTCGTCTTAGAATATAATATTCTCCATAATGCATAGTTGCAATACATTTCCCTCATAACAGAGGGTTGCCTTCTAGGGAAAAAACCCTTACATAATTTCTACCGTTAGATATGAGACCTTATAATGAACGGTCCATATTTACAATGAAATTACAATATACTTTTACAAGGAAATTTTTCCTTTGGGGGATTCGCCCCCGAACCCCCACCAGGGGATCGCTTGCCTCCAGACCCCTCAGATGGGGAGGATAGCCCTCCCGAACCTCGCAGAGGGGGTAAAACCCCTCTACACTCCCCCACGTGGAAGAGTGTACATAATTCTGGGGTGTACATTCTTCATGGGGTATAAACATGGATGAAAGCAAGGACCTTTGAATTAGGAAGATAATCAGGCTCCACAACCAACACTTGCCCTACTTTTGTTGTGAGGGGTTTCGAGACCCAAACTATCGCCTCTTTTGTTTAAGCTTCTGCTTGATTTTGATGTCATATTGATAGGTCGTGCCCAAGGATGAGATGTCCAAAAAATCCATTTTTGTCTGGATGTATCTATGCAGATCGTCGTTGTACTTGAGCACCAGATGCAGCTCATAATATTTGATACCCATCTTGGTGAAAAAGGTATGGAAGACATTGGTGAACTCTCACACTATTTGATCTCTTTCCTACCATAGTGTGGTCCATCTTGTATACAAATCGTCAAAACTTCCAACAGGGTAATATTGTTCTTTAATAACATCCCTGAAGGAACCCTAAGTGGGTGCAACTGCAAATAATTTGGATCCCTTTATTTCCTTTTGCTCACATAAAGTCTCCCACCTATTTTCGACATGGGAAATGACCTTGAGGAGTGAAAATGTAATATTTTCTCTATTGAAAAAGTTGTGGATAGAAAAATACTGTTATAAAAGGTTTAACCATTTATCTACGACATTTGAATCTATTTGACCTTCAACTATAGGAATATCAAAATTGATCTATACCTTGAAGGGGTGGCACCTCTGCTTGAGGTGGATGTGTTTCTTGTCGGCAGTCGTCGAAGGATTTGTGAAAATTTATCCATCTTCTCAGTCCTCTATCACTCAAGGGCTTCCTCGAGCAACATTTTGAAAGGATCTCATGTCCCATTGTATTTCTTGTCTCCCTCCATGGGTAGTTTCTTGGGCATTCGAGAGGAGTTGTCCTCAAGAGAATCAAGCTCGATACCCAACTCTCTATACCCTAACTGCGTCAGGGACATGCATTAAAAAAATGATAAGGAGAAGACCGCTCTGATACCAATAATCCAAATTTAGGAGCAGAACAAAATGAAACCACATATTTATAACACTAACACAGAGACATATTGAAAAATAAAAGAGATACAACAAAACTTGACTTCTATTAAATAAGAAATATGTTAAAAAATGTAAAATGTAGACTGAAAACAAGCTTGTTCGAATGGTGGCATCTTATCTTTGAGAAGAGATGTGACGACTACGCTCATTCACAAGAAGATGAGTACAATGAGGCTCTGAATTCCTTTTTACAATAAACATGAATTTAAAACCCTAGACATCCAAAAACCTAACCCTAGGAGATGAAGTGCCAAAATTCATGTGGGCCCAGTTGAGGTAAGTTAGTACATCAGCTTCTTGGGGTCGTAACATTTTCATACGATCTCCATTTAGGGTGCATGATAGCTCATTAGAAAGGTATTGACAAGGAGATTCATTTAGGGGGCTCAATTCTTTGAGGTTCCTGATCGTGAAAAAACGTCGTTTGGGCCCTCAAAATGGCCCCAAAAGTTTGGGACTCGAAAAACTGCTAAAAATAGTAAGTTGCCAAAAAACTGTTTTGAGCCAGTTGGAAAAGGTGGGTGGCCACCGAGATCCTCTTGGATAAAAATTTTGGAAACCCATACATGTATATGAGGGATCAAATATTCATGTAGAGAGACAACCAATACTGATTGATCAAGGATGGGAAGTCCTACATCATTAATGCGCACAGAGGCAAGTCAAAGATCTCACTGGTAAGTGTGAACCAAGCGAGGAAGTTGATTAGTTCCTGTAACGTTCCCGGACATCAACCTCTGTCAGGTAATTCTACCTAATCAATTGTATCTTTGCTACATCCTCGAAAATAGACCAACAGGTCGGGCCATGCCACCAAAAGAAACTTTCATGCTCTGATACCATTATGTGATAGCCCCAGCCTTAATCTACTAGGCTATGCCACACAGACATACTTGCAGAAACATCATACACATCCATATAAACATAGAAATCAAAATTATCATCTACCTATATATAAACATATACAGACGACATATTCTAATAATACACAGATTAATGCAGAAATTAATAGTAAGCCTACACATACAACATATACAATATATCCAAGCATTACTCATCAATTATATCACATGTACAATTACACAGCATGTAAGTGAACATAGAAGTGGCACTTATCTTTTAATACAAGAGAACAAACTGCATGCAGACCTTCCACGAACCTCCCAGCCACAAACCACGCTACTCATCACTCTCAATAGTGGGTCACCCGCGAGCTAGGACTAAAGTCCATCGGGCAAGGGATTCCTAGGCTAGGCAAGGTCAACAGGGAAGTTGCATAGTTCAATAGGAAGCAATTCCTCCAAGGAGCCACTTAGGCCCACAACCCACAGACTCTTATTCCCCACATTCTTGTTCCACCCCAGGAGTGTACACCTTCATTGTCACATAGTCCATCGGGTGCTACACCTCCATTTTCAAGGATTCAACAACAGGTTGGATTAGGAATTATCAGAGATTTGTAGCTGCTACTGGACTTCCTCCAGGAGAGCTCACTTCCTCAGCACACTCTCTCACCTGGAGAGACTTTCTCATAGTCCTGACAACCTTCTTCTTGTATCGAGCTCCTAAGTCCAGAGGGTAACCACAGCAGCAAAATTGGGTATGGGCTCTGGTAATGACATCAAGCCACACCAATCCAGAGAATACGTGGGTAGAAACAACAAATGAATAAGGTGTGATCTAGCTCAGGAACTACGCATTCGTGTTGTGCTTCATAGGAAAAAATAATTATCTTCATAACACGGTGTGTCAATTCCCCCCCCCCTTAGGTTGCAGAGGTAAAAAAAAAAATGAGGAAACAAAGTTTGGTTGTGTGAAGGCTCTCTCTGTTTGCTTGTGTGCAAGCGTGGGGAGTCTTCTCACCATCACAAGGGAATCCCAACAAATTGACTTTCCCACCTAAAACTACATGTGCCCAGGTTGACACATGTCTTCCTAAAGCTGCATGAGCTCCACTTAACATTTGTTCCCTTCCCATAGGAACCTAGGACAACATAGGTTATGTCCAAACCTTAGCCTCTAGGAAATAATAATATAATATTATTCCCTTAGAGGCAAGCCCTCTATCTTATCCCCTTTTCCTAGACTCTTATCCCCTTCCCTTCCCTAACTAGTGAAGTTTAGTCCCCCATAACTCTTTCTTCGCGGTTGGTCTACATGCAACAATGTAATTATATTAATGATGTCAGTATTTACATATACAAAATTTGGCTTAATGACCTTAGCATGTAGGCTCTCCGGCCTAATAAACACATAATCCTTCTAGCTTATTATAACTTGGCTCACCGGCCTATTAAACATGTTTACAATTCATAATTACAACTGGGGTTCTACCTGGGGATATTACAATCCCCTCCCCTTATTTTTGTGTTGTCCTCAATGCAACTTATTTATACATATACAATACAAAAAATATTCAAAAATATCCAAGATTTAGCTATTTGGAAGCATGTTATCCACCTGGTGATCTACTTTCAAGCACCAATTATGGTGTTCATACTACAACTAAAATTCAATTTCTCTATTTCGTAGAGTTGCTTCAGGAAAACATTCAGCTCATTGTTTCTTATTACATGATTCAATTAAACCTCATTGAAAGCACCGACTAGTTGTAGATCCACGACATTCCACCCAGACTTAGATCTCATTGTTGATAAACTCTCAGCAGGGGATATGACTCTACAAAAATAAACACTCTGCCCATATACCTATTCATTTGGAAGCAACATTAGAACATACATGCAATATATATACAGGCAATTCTAATAACATTATAACCTGTATACAAGATACACAACATGCAATGAATAGAGAATTGATACCTATGTTTTGATTGAGAATACCTTCCACCTATGAGCATGGCTATGACTCCATCAGTGAAATCGCTTCTTGATCTGAAAATGGAATGTATTTGTTTCCAATAGATCCTTAAAATGAAGAAGACTTATCTCTTTAAATTGCAAGTGTATAAAAGGTATGTGTTTGTTTAATTGGATCAATTTACTAACACATAAATTCAATGAGTTTTAATTAAGCATCAGTGGCATATCAGACAAATAAAAATCATCAATAATGAACACATAACACAGCAAATGATAAAGGAGTTCACCCCTCTCTTTGGCTACATCTCCTAGTCCAGCTTCCCTTGGATCATTTTCATTATGTTTAAAAAGTTATCTTACATTTCTCAGAATACAAAATAGATGGCTCCAATGGCCTCAGAACGTCCAAAAACCCCTAGCTAGGCTTTTTCGGCACCTTGTTTGGAAAAAAAATGAAGAAGTTACACCTCCTGGAAGTTTTCCCCTTCAAGCTTGTTGTACATGCTCGCCAAAACACACCTGTGAATGACCAACCTGGATCCCGCAGCGTTGTTGGGCCTAAAACTCATCACCCACGTGCACTCCGCAAATCGAGGCAATCTTTCGAACAGTTAATGGGATTAGCGCCCCCTTGGGCAGAGGTGTTGGTCACATGGGAGGCATGTGGCCACGTCCCAACGCCTTTCTCGACCCCCCATGGATAAATCGTTGCATATATCCTGCGTCATTGGTCACGTGGAGTTTCCATGTGGCCAAATCTCCACATCTATCAGGCTAAACTCCAAGTGCAAACATTTGTGTGCCAAGGTTTAATGGAAAGTCGTATGGTGGTACGTAAAATGGGGTTGAACTAGGGGCTATACCAATACAAACAAAAGTTTGCACGCCCATGTAATGTGGTTATCTATGGACATATGTTTATGCTCTGGAAACTACACACCATATAAAGGTCTGTGCCAATTTTTTTAATGTGTGGACATGTGGTAGGTGTTAAAAACCGCGGGTTGGGGCTTAGGCCCTGGCCCTTTACTCAACCAAACAAACAATAGTTGTAATTCAACTATTTAAATTTGACTACATAGGGTAAGAACCATCATGGGAGGGTTGGTATCCCAACCCTGCCAAAACTCTCCCCCCGCCCCCTGCCCCCCCAGCTCGAAGGTCGTGGGTTCAAATCCTGTGGATTCATATAAATTTTACCAAACGCCAACCACTTGGAGGGTGCCACGTGGCATCCCACGACTGGGCCATGTGGCACCATAACATTTTCCCACCAGAAATGACACTCATCACAATATGGTTCACCCATGTATGCCACTGAGCCTGCTGAGTCAGCATACCAACTCCTCTGCCATGTCACTGTATGGTCATCTTCCACGTCAACACTGTACACACTGTACGAACTGCACAGTTAGCAAAATTTTGCATTTTGGGAAAAATGAACAGAATGTGATATCTTGCTCATACAACGTCTATTTGATCACGTTCAAGTTGCATTGGGTTTGTGACGATGAGGCCTATGCACATGTCTGTTTTGAAGCAATTCCAAGAACTTTGATTTTTGAGCAAAATTCGATCCCCTGGATCACACCTCCCCATTGGGAAGCTTTTAGACCTCCAAAAGACTACTTTTAGTCAATCTGTAGATGAGGGTACAGTTCCATCACCCTTACAATCCCAATCCATACAACCTTTCTTGGATTGGTGCCTTTGAAACCAATACGAAACTTTTCATGCCTTGTTGTGTACTTGGCTTGGCTCTTTCTCAATTGTTCTTGAACGGTTTGATGCACAAACTGAACTGGTTCAATGAATTTCTTGGCCTAGTTATAAACATGTCGAAAGTAATTCAGATGCACATCCCAAAACTTAGGATGCTTTCTTTTCAATCTATCCATTGTCTTGCCCACACCAAAAATGGCCAGCAACAAGAGAAGAATGTGCTTCCCTTATCATGTTGACACTTTCACCCTGTGAAAAACATAGCTTGCCAAGATACAAAAGTTTACCATGTACATAGGAATACAAATCCTCAACTTGGTTAGTACGAAATAAATTTGCATAAACATTCTTGCCATCAACATCTAAAACATATTGTTCCAAATAGATCTTATGCATGATAGGATTATGCTTGAAAATAACTAAAGCACTAACAATAAGCCTAGTAAGCATATCAACAACTTTGTCATAAAAGTCTTTCTTATACATTATCACTAAGTGGAAAACATAGCTTGTCAAGGCATGCAATGGAGCTTGCTTTTCTTTCAAATCTTTCTTCCATGTGCCTCCTTCAGCAATCATATATGTAGTCTTGTTCAAGTGATCCGGATTATTTTTCGGCACGAAATGAGAGTGGAGATATAATAAAGAAATGAACAAAGATATCAGGGATATCCAATAATATAATAGAAATGTATCAGAGATGCAACCATAAACACAGAGATACAGTAATACCTAATTTCTATTAATGAAAGAAATGTATAGAGACTGTAAAAATACAGAGTAAAAGACTCGTTAGAATGGTGGAAACTTATCTTTGAGAAGAGATGTGATGGCTACTCGCATTTGCAAGAAGATTATTATTACAATGAGGCTCTAAGGGCATTTTTAACATAATGACAATCCAAAACCCTAACTCCGGAAGAGGAAAAGCCAAAAGGTTTGTGGGCCCTGATGGAGGTAGTTGATACGTCAACTTCCTGGGGGTGTAAATTTTACATACAATCTTTGTTTGGGGCGCTCGATATACCGTTAGAAAGATATATCCTAGGACTACAACTTTTTTTGTGAAAAATATCGAAGGGAAATTATTGTTGCTCCCCTTTTTCCCAAAAAAACGTCGTTTAGGGCCTCAAAATGACCCCGGAAGTTTGGGACCCAAAAAAACTTCTAAAAATAGTAAATTACCAAAATTGCCAAAAAAATGTTTTGAGCTAGTTGGAAAAGGTGGGTGGCCACTGATATACACCTGGATCATCAAGCCTCTGAAATATAACCACATACGCCATATACAATCTTTCTCTGGTACCAAACCAATTGGTGACCTGCATGGCGAAGTGTTTGGTTTGATGACCCCTTTTTCAAGCAACTCTTGGGCTTGTTTTCTGATTTCAACATTCTCCATGTCTGACATCCTACATATACCTTCTAATGTTTGGAAGAGGACCTCCTTGTTGCAATAGAATCTCATGTTGGATACCCGCTTTAGGAGGCAATCCCCTTGGTTCCTTAAACATCTCAACATTTTTGTTATCAACATCATACAATTCAGACTATAACTTTGCATCACATCCTTTGAAAACTTGTTCTTCATCATTGTCTTTGGGTTTAATCATCAAAAGTACAAGGTTATTACTAGCATTTACTATTATCTTCATTTGTCCATCATTTGTAAGTGACAAATTCATCTTCTTTGTATGTTCTCTAACAATGTACTCAACTCCATTTTTAAACAAATGATATGTGTTCTCATGACGATGAAATATGGCTCTCCTATCATATAAATATGGGCTTCCCAACACAATACCACAAATATCTAATGGAATAACATCAATCTCTACCTCATGTGTATAGTTTGCAGTGATGGAAAATCTAATTTTACACCTTCTTGTCACATATCCAACCTAAAGGGTATGGTTTAGGATGAGTAGTTTCCAAATCTAGTTTCTTGACAATGTCTTCAGAAATAAGGTTTGTTTGTGATCTCGTATCAAAAAGAGTATCTATCTTGGTATGTTTTGAAATTACCCTTATGTGGAAAAGCTCTATCCTTTCTTTTTCATGTTGAGTTTCATTTATGGAAGAATTTGAAGAACTAGTGTTTGCAATAGAATTCCTATCTTGTAAACCCATGGCTGTGATTCTTGTTTCATCTTCCGAATCAGATCCTAAATCTTGTTGTACAGTTGCAACAATGTTTGGTTTCTCTTTGTTGTTGAAATTTTTGTGTCTCTTTTCAGGATGAAGTTTCCAACAATGGTCTTCATCATGGACATCCTTTGAACAATGTTTACATGAGAGTTTATCTCTCTCTTTCTTTACTAAATCATTTTCCTTTCCATTTCCTTCAAACTTCCTCTTTCCCTTGTCTCCATTAAAAAACTTATTGTTTCCCTCTTGAGGTTCATTCCTTCCTCTTGCCTCTAAATGAGTATCCTTCACACATATTTCATTTATATTTGAAGGGTTAAACATAAGTATTGTATGCCTCAAGTAGCGATGCAAAACTCCAATGTATTTGAGTAAAGTTTATTGAGAAGACAAATCTATACCCAAAACCAAAGCTCTTCTCCTAAATTCTTGAGTGAAACTTTGCACATATTGTCCTTTAGCTTGCCTAAAGTTTTTCCAATCCATAATATCTTTATGCATGTATGCTAATGGATAAAATTGCCTTTTAATTGCAACAATAAAATCATTCCAAGAGGATAAAACTTTACCATGTTTCTTCATGTCCTCTTGAGTTTTGGCTTCCCACCAAATGAGTGTTTCATTGTCCAATCTCAAAGAAGCAAGTTGAATCTTATTTTCATTATCTTTGATTCTTTGTATCCTACAATACACTTCAATCTGATGAATCCAGTTATCTAATTTCTCAGCATTTACCTCTCCATTGTACATAGGAAATTCAAAATTAATATCAAGCTTTAGTAAAGGAGTTTGTAAAGGATTTTTACCATGTTCTTTTGGAGAATTTGGAGGCGGTTGTGAAATGGTGGAAGAGGTGGAAGATGGAGGTGAAGGAGGTGGAGAATCACCATTCCCTCCATTTCCCTTTGGAGTTTTATCACCACTGTCTCCATTTCC
>JZKD02S1885726.1:68590-78770 GCA_000966675.3 Picea glauca
ATTGCCTTTTAATTGCAACAATAAAATCATTCCAAGAGGATAAAACTTTACCATGTTTCTTCATGTCCTCTTGAGTTTTGGCTTCCCACCAAATGAGTGTTTCATTGTCCAATCTCAAAGAAGCAAGTTGAATCTTATTTTCATTATCTTTGATTCTTTGTATCCTACAATACACTTCAATCTGATGAATCCAGTTATCTAATTTCTCAGCATTTACCTCTCCATTGTACATAGGAAATTCAAAATTAATATCAAGCTTTAGTAAAGGAGTTTGTAAAGGATTTTTACCATGTTCTTTTGGAGAATTTGGAGGYGGTTGTGAAATGGTGGAAGAGGTGGAAGATGGAGGTGAAGGAGGTGGAGAATCACCATTCCCTCCATTTCCCTTTGGAGTTTTATCACCACTGTCTCCATTTCCCTTTGGAGGGTTGGATCTTTCTCCTTGCAATCTTGCATTTCTTTCTTCAAACAAAAATTTCACCATCTTAGTCATATCATAGAAAGCTTTTCTAAAATTTTCCTCCTCTAAACGAAGAGTTCCATGGATCTCCTCATGAGCAATATTTGTTGAATGTCTCCTCGAAACTTGAGGTGATTTGATAGTTCTCCTTATTGGCATTTGAGAACTTGGCTTTACAAGTTGACCTTCTCTTCTTGTGAGCTTCAACCTTGTAAGCATCAGAAAAACAAAACAACTTGCAAACTATCAAGCCTTCAAAAACCTATGCTCTAATACCAACTGATCTGAAAATGGAATGTATTTGTTTCCAATAGATCCTTAAAATGAAGAAGACTTATCTCTTTAAATTGTAAGTGTATAAAAGGTATGTGTTTGGGTAATTGGATCGAGTTACTAACACATAAATTCAATGATTTTTACTTAAGCATGAGAAGCATATCAGACAAATAAAAACCATCAATAATGAACACATAACACAACAAATTATAAAGGAGTTCACCCCTTTCGTGCACTACATCTCCTGGTCCAGCTTCCCTTGGATCATTTTCATTATGCTTAAAAATTGCTCTTACAATGCTCAGAATACAAAATAGATGGCTCCAATGACCTTAGAATGTCTGAAAACCCTAGATGAGATTTTCAGCACCTGGTTTAGCCAAAAAATTAAGAAGTTACACCTCCTCGAATTTTTCCCCTTCAAGCTTGTTGTACCTACTCGCCAAAATGCACCTGTGAATGACCAACCTGGCTCCCTCAATGTTACCGGGCCTAAACATAAGCACCCACGTGCACTCTGCAAATCATGGAAATATGTCGAACAATTAACGGGATTAGTTCCCCTTGGGCAGAGGTGTTGGTCGCATGGGGGCATGTGGCCACATCCCAATGCCTTTCTTTGCCCCCCGTGGCTAAATCATTGCATATATCCTGTGCCATTGGTCACGTGGAGTGGTCATGTAGCCAAAGCTCCACACCTGTCAAGCTAAACTCCAAGTGTAAACATTTGTGGGCCAAGGTTTAATGGATAGTTGTATGGTGGTACGTAAAACGAGGTTGGAACCAGGGGCTATACCAATACAAACAAAATTTTGCACTCCCATGTAATGTGGTTATATGTTATGGACATATGTGTATGTTCCGGAAACTACACACCATAGAAAGGTCCGCTCCAAAGTTTTTAATGCGTGGACATGTGGTAGGTGTTAAAAATAGTGGATTGGGGCTTAGGCCCCGACCCTTTACTCCACCAAACAAACAACAGTTGCAATTCAACTATTTAAATTCGATTACATAGTTTAAGAACCATCGTGGGCGGGATGGTAGCCCGGCCCTGCCAAAATGCCCCCCCCCCCCACTCGGAGGTTGCGGGTTAGACTTATGTGGAGTCATATAACTTTTACCAAATTCCAACCACTTTGAGGGTTCCACATGGTAGCCCACGACTGGGCCACATGGCACCATAACATTTTCCCACCAGAAATGACACTTTTCACAATATGATTCTCCCATGTCTACCATCGATCCTACTGAGTCAGCATGCCAAATCCTCTACCACATCACTATATGATCGTATGGCCTGTACGATCATCTACCACGTCAGTACTGTACGGGTTGTATGGACTACACAGTCAGCAAAATTTTGCATGTTTGGAAAAATGAACAGAACGTGATATCTTTCTCATAAGATGTTCGTTTGATCATGTTCAATTTGTGTTGGGTTTGTGAGGACGAGGCCTACGCACATGTCCATTTTTAATCTATTCTGAGGAATTTTACTTTTGAGCAAAATTTGATCCCCTGGATCACTTCCCAAGATAGCCACGGTACACAATCCATATCAACATGGTCTAGGCAAAGGTACCAAACCTCAGCATCACTCCAATCAGTGGTCGCTCATTCCCCACATGCCTATACAACCCTAGGTAGTGTGCACCTTCTTTCCAGGGCTCCAGCATAGGCTAGACATGAAGTCTTAGAGCATCGTGGCTCCAGGAGTTCCAACTTCCCTCAGGGGTCTCCAGATACCCTCCAGGACTCATACTAGGGAAGATATCCCCACACTTCTCCCTCCAAGGCTCCAGCCTTCTCCAAGGCAACCCAAGGAGAAGTGTACACACACTCAGATCCACTGGGGATCCACATGGTAAGATTTGTTGTCTCCAATCAGCATCTTCCCCAAGCTTCTCTTTGTTGTCAACATTCCAACTTTAATCAATATCATCTCATCTGCATCACCCACATGCAGTTATCATGAGAGAACATAAAACAATTCACTTAGGAACTCAAACTTAGTTCAAAAGGGAATTCAACTTTTCCCAAAACATGAGATTCTATTTCATAATTCTTCTTGTCTATTTCCATATCAGGAGTGCAGCCTTCCTGGTGGTTTTCCACAAGAACCAAACTACATACCATTTTTCCTGCAATACTTCCTCTTGCATACAACCAACAATTGTCATTATTTCCTGTACATCATAATTCAATTGTAATATGTACAAAACCATATGAAGTGATCTTAGAATTGCCTACACCTAATAATTCAATCATAATTACCAAAGAATTTAATAAAATAGAATGACTCATCATTCTATGCATATGCATGTTCATAATTAATATCTGTAAGTTCATTACTTCTCTCTCTTTTCTTTTTTTTTGAATAGAAAATTTTTCTGTAGTCAATGCTTACATGACTACTTGACTTGCAACTTTTCTGTTGCAATATCTAACAACTCCTGAAATGTCCTTAAATTCATGAGTTAACAACATTTCAGTTGTTAGTAACAATTATTTTCATGCAATAATATATATGCATGTACTTACAAAACACATTCAACAATTGCATTTAAGTATACAATTCTATCACTTACTATGCACGAGTGCAATTCTTGATGCATATTTATTCAATGCATCTTGCATTGAATTACAAAATTCTCTTTATCTCAGTCATGTATCTCACCATCCATAAGTTAGAATTCTAGACAATGTCCCAACACATTCCCCACACACTTCCTATTGTTTTCCCAATTAATTGGATGCCTTCCTTTTCGACCCAAACACTACACCAAGAATATAATTATGTGGTGTTCATTAGTGTTAGAAAAAAGGTTGCAATCCAAGTTTTATTTAAAGGTAGGAATCTTTTAGTACCTGTGTGGTTCATAACCTTCCCATATCCATACTTTTCCATATCCAACCATGTCCTAGTCTCATACATGACTAGCTTTACTGGTATTCATTCCTATAACAAGTTCTTAGCTTTTATTTCTTTGGTTATTGCCTCATAACCAAATTAACATGAAATTCTACTATGTCAGTGTGTGCATTCAAAAGTTAAAAATATTTTATAACTATGGCAGGCCTCTAGCCTTTACCACATCCAGTGGTATCTTATTCATGTTAATACATTCAAATAATACTATCATGTGTATCATAAAAATTCAATCAGGAAAAATTCTTACCTTAATTTCCCTTTGGCTGAGACATCAACTAATGCGTTGAACATGGAGAACAGAGGAAGACAAAATGATGGAGGAAAGGGCTCAGGGAACTGTGGGAATTCTAGGAAGGGCAGATCCAAATCCATATTTGGAAAGATAGAGTGTTGGAATTGTGGGAAGAAAGGACATTTGAAGAAAGACTACATATCCCCACTTTACTACTTCCCAATGTTCTTTACCTAGATTGTTCATAAACCTTCTCACAACTCCCATTGCATGTGAAATATTTGGTCTTTTGCAAACCATCACATACATCAAGCTATCAATTGATGATGAATAAGGGACCATGGACATGTATTCTATCTCCACCTATGTCTTGGGACACATTTCCTTAGTTAATTTTAAATGGTTGGCCAAAGGTGTACTAACTAGTTTTTCATTCTGCATTTTAAAACTCTCCAACACCTTCTCTATGTATTCACCTTGAGACAATGTCAATTTGCGATTTTTCTTGTCTCTTCTTATTCTCATACCAAGGATTTTCTTTGCAGCACCCAAATCCTTCATTGCAAATGAATTTTCTAATTTATTCTTGAGCACATTTATATCCTACATATTAGACCCTATAACAATCATGTCATCTACATACAATAGCAAGATAATATAGATTAATTTTCTAGCCTTTTAAAATAAACACAGTGATCAGAATGACATCTACTATAACCTTGTTCTGTCATAAACCTGTCAAACTTCAAATACCACTGCCTTGGAGCATTCTTTAGGCCATACAAGATCTTCTTCAACATGCATACCGAATTCTTCTTTCCTTTGACCTCATACCCATGTGGCTACTACATATAAATATCTTCCTTCAAATCCCCATGGAGAAAAGTTGTTTTTACATCTAACTGTTCAAGATGAAAATCTTATACTGCCACAAGACTTAAAATAGTCCTAATTGAAGTCATTTTAACAACAAGAGACAATATTTCATCAAAATCTATACCTTTCTTTTGTGCAAACCCCTTTACAACAAGTCTATCCTTGTACCATTTTTTTCCTCCATCTTCTTCCTTCAACTTGTAAACCCATTTATTATGTAATGATCTTTTTCCTATAGGAAACTAAACCAAATCCCAAGTCTATTTATCTACCAAGTAATCTGTTTCCTCTTTCATTCCTTGCTCCCACTTCTTTTTGGTGTCTGCCTACATTACCTCTTCATAACATTCTGGTTCACCAGAATCAGTAAACAATAAATAATACAATGAAGGAGAGTATCGTTCAAGGGGTATACTTAAACTGGTAGATATTGTAACAAAACTTGCAGGATTTTGAGGTGTTTGTTGGTCTTGTTGTTGTACATATGATTTTATGGTACCTTTGGAATTTATTTTTCAGTGATCTCATCAAGAAATGTGTATTCTGGTTTTTCTTTTTCCTGTTTCCTTCCCTGCAACTGATCTTTGTACATGACCTTCTAATTGAATATGACATCTCTACTCCTAATGATTTTTTTATTTTCATAATCCCATAAGCGATAACCAAAATCATTAGCATCGAATCCAATAAAGGTACACTTCTTGGATTTTGCCTCAAGCTTTGTTCTATTTTCTTTATCAATATGGACAAATGATTCACAAATGAAAGTCTTCAAATAAGAATAGTTTACTTTTTTACTTGTCCATGCCTCCTCTAGAATTCTACCATCCAAAGAGCTTGAAGGTCCTCTGTTTATTAAATAAACAACAATATCTACAACATCTTCCCAAAACTATAAGGGAAAACCAACATGCAATCTCATACTCCTTGCATGCTCCATGATTGTCATGTTCATCCTTTCTGACACACCATTTTCTTGTGGTGTTCTTGGAACTATATTATCTCTATGAATCCCATGGTATGAACAATAATCATCAAACTCCTTGCTGCAATATTCCCCTCCATTATCTGATCTGAGACACTTCAACCTTTTTCCTGTCTCATTCTCAACCAAATCTTTCCATTTCTTAAAGTATAAAAAACATAAGATTTTTGTCGAATGCAATAAACCTAAGTTTTTCTAGTTGCATCATCAATAAAAGTAACATAATAACGAGAGCCACCAAGAGATGATACATGAGTTGGTCCCCAGACATCTGTATGCACAAGATCTAACCTTTCCCTCTTCCTTTCTTTTCTGACTCTGATAAATCTAACTCTCTTATGTTTTCCATAAACACAATGCTCACAAAAATCCAAATCAACTTGTTTAAGATCTGGAAACAAATTTCTTTTGTGAATTATATGCATCCCCTTCTCACTGATGTGTCCAAGCCTATGATGGCATAGTGTTGTATCCACTCCTATATAAGCTAAAGAGATAGAAGAGTTAGTATTACTAGTACATAAATACAATGTACCTACCTTCTCTCCTTTTGCTATCACCAATGATCCTTTGGTGACCTTCCGCACCTTATCTGTAAATATGGATATACAACCTTCACTTGCCAATTGCCTTGTTGAAATTAGATTTTCCCTTAGATCTGGAACATGTCTTACCTCTTTCAACAACCATTGGTTTCCATTTATTTTCTTTATTTTTACCTTTCCCATTCCAACAATTTTACATGGTGCATCATCACACAAATGAACCTGTCCAAAATCATCTTGAACATAATCTAGAAAATGTTTCCTATGGGGCGTGGCATGAAATGAAGCCCCTGAATATACTACCCAAGACTCAGAAATATTATCTACAAAAAGAATCAAAGCATCTTGTAACACATCACCTGTTACATTTGCTTCCTAATGTTTCTCCTATTGTCCATCTCTTTGTTTCTTTGGAGATCTGCAGTCTTTCTTCAGATGTCCTTTCTTCCCACAATTCCAGTACTTTATCTTTCCAAATATGGATTTGTATCTTTCCTTCCTAGAATTCCCATGGTTCCATGAGCCCTTTCCTCTATCCTTTTGTCTTCCCCTGTTCTCCATGTTCAACGCATTACCTGATGTCTCACCTAAGGGAAAAATTCTTAGCTGATTAACTTATGACAGTAGAAGACTGTGTGCTTCTTTTATCAAACTTATAATCAACACTTCAAGTTTTTGTTTCTTCCTTACATATGCAACAACATCATCAACAACACTTTTCAAACATGCAAGCATTTTTTTTCTTTAGCTGTCCCAACAAGCCATAACACACTTGCTGCCACAGAAATTGCAGAAAAAACTTTTCCTTGACGATCCCAGAGTCTCTAATTCTTCCCAGATTCCTGAATCTTCTTGTGCTCTCATTGTATCCATTGTACATGATCATTTCTGTCATGAGAACTTTCTATCCAATCACCCTTGGCTTCCCTTTGCATTTACAGCCAATACCCAGCTGGTATTAATCTTCAACTTTCATTTATTCCCTGGATCCTACAATCCTAACTCATATTTGGATGAATTATAATTTCAAACATGTTGTCTTATAGACTTTGGATATTCAATATTGAGTTACCCTTCGGAACTAAACTCCTTTAGCGCTTTCCTGACTAAATACTTTAGTACTTGAGGTTTTTTTATACTCTTCTCTTCTCTTTTCCAACTAGCCTCAAACTTGACTTGCCTAGTCAATATCTACCATACTGTAAGGATGCACATATGCCTCCTTTGTTATATGCATGGAATTAACTGAAAGTACTTATTTTACCTTACCATCATAGCTTCAAGTGATACCTACAACCTATTGGTTTCCATTCATGGCTCTATGTCACCTAAGATGGATTCTTGTCAGGCACCATCTCCTCTCTATTCAAACCCATGCATAGAACCATCTTCTTCTTCCTGATTACTTTTTGTTTTCTCTTTAGAAATCATTTCACTTTTAAATTATTCTTGACTTGATATATACCTCATGAATTCTTCTTCCATTATCTTAGGATGTTCATGGACTTGACTTCATCCAAGACTCCTTCCTTATGTACCTTGCATACTTGCAACCACATATTATGCTGATATTAATTTTCAGAATTCCATTATTATTTGGATTCCTCTGATCCAGCTCCTGCATGAACGAATTATAATTCCTGTCATGTTCTTTGAGTAACCTTGGTTAGTTAACACCAACTTATTTCTTGAAGCAATTTGATTTATCCTTCTAATATGCATATTCAAATTCTATCATGCCATATTTGATGACCTTCATGCCATGCTTCCACTACACATTCTGATAACAATAATGGAGGTGTTATCTCCAACTGTGGGACTGATCCTTGGATATGTCACATCTTATCTCCAAACTCTTTCATATTCCATAAAACCTTCATTCCTTATTCCCATTCTTTTAATATCCATATGAACTTATGGTTATGCATTATCATGTATCGTAGATGCTTGAATACCTAGAATCCTCTTTCCAAGACCTTTCCAATGATTGCCTCCTTTCTCAATTCAAAATCCTGAGCAAAAAGTTATAACTATTTTCACAATGGCACTTTCTGGAAGGTGATGTTTGTACAATTGTTTTTATTTCATAGAGTCAAATTGGCTCTTGGATCCTTGTTAGATCGTCTCTTCAGGTTTACATACCTTGTTTACTTCTTTCGATGCAGGTCTGTTCAATCATGGACCCCACGGGCTCTATCTCTAATCCCTTCTATGTTCTAAAAAAAAAAAATTATGGCACTAGGCCTCTTTCTTTGGCCCCCAATCTCATGTGACCATTTGTTGTGAGCAAGACTTAGTCTTATAGGCACTTATCTGGGACTTCAAGACCTTGGGGCTCTGGAATTTTGGAGGTTTCCCTTTTCGCAAATCACAAACATCACATAACATTGAATTGGCGAATTCACGAAGGACAATGAATCTATGATCCACATTCTCTTTTCAAATATGTTAGTGTCGGAAGTCACTCCTAGATTGCAGCAGGAGCAGAGCTCGACACCCATCAGTTTAATGTCACGATATGTTTATAAAGGGATGATCAAATGGAAGAAAACTCAGAACAATATCATCTCAACTCTGAAACTAGGCCAGGCATGCATGGGCAAGTGAGGTCTTAGATAAACTTCAAACAGTGAGTTGTAATAAGGGTGAGTAGGGGGAAGACTTGTACGAGAAGAGTGTGAGGGTCTGTCACAAACATCAGGTTCCTAACAGACTGGAGAAGAAAGTGTCCAAACACGAGATCCTCTTACATTCAAACACAGAAGACCAGGGAATACAATAATGCACGACAAATCCTTTATCATAACATAACTGTAACAATTCATGTGAATCATTCAATCATGAACTCTCTGGTATGACACGAAAACATAGACGGAGTGAAGAAACTGTTTGTCATAAAACAAGAAATCTCAGATATAGCTGCCTAACCAGGAAACCAGAGTGGTTGTTAAAACTTTACGGTCGGGAGCTTTTCTCTACCATTGATAGATACCAAAATGGCAAAAACACCTACATATACTCAAAACAACAACAGCAACAAAATCGAGACGTTGCATTAAACACATTGCGTCTGCATGGCTTCTGACAATCTGCAACCGCAGTCTCTGAATGATCGTGCACCTATGGCAGACGCAATCAAACTTCTGACAGCTCTGTGGGAGAATCGACGTGCCTTTAATTCATCGTCGGACTTTTCCATTATGACAGAGGCGATGTCTAACCACCACCAACTACCTTAATAACTTCTTTATCGGGATTGGGGATGGCACGGCCAACTCGGCACCTTCGGGACGTGGAAGACCTCTCGGGCTGCCTCCTAGATTAGTTGAACGGCCTGATGCATAGGCATGGAGGCCAGTGCGAAGGATGGGGTGCATAAAAGGAGAGGTGGTGCCCAAACTATGAGGGCGAGGCATGAAGTGATGAGGTGTGAGAAAGGTTACAGGGGAAGACATATGGCGGAAGGAAATAAGTGGAGGGGGGTAGGAGATGAGATATAATAGGCACATTTTAGTGGGATGTTGACGCGGAAGGGAGCGGGACACATGGCAGGTGGTGAGTGGATGATGAGATGGGGAAGGGACCACACAAATCAGAAGAGGGAAGACGGCCATATGTCGGAGGATGAGGAAGGGGCTAAAGGGAGCGAGCCTCATTGCACGGTCAGATGGAGAACAGGTGGCAAGATGATGTGACAAGGAAGGGGCCCCACATTGGTTAAACACAGAAGGACAGAGGATGCCTGGGTTTTCTGTGCATCGTTGATCCAGGCGCTCGAATTGCAGCTGTCGGAGAGATGTGTCCTTGATTCCAGACCCCCCCCTCCACTTAAAGGTATAAAGGTGGGGGGGGTCTGGAATCACCCTGTGCA
>JZKD02S1885737.1:24679-40308 GCA_000966675.3 Picea glauca
GATCAAATATGACACATACCATGATACCTCAGACCAATTACCTCATGGAGCAAGAGCCCTCTCTGATGCAAGCCCAGGCCGGTAGTGATGGAAGCTGGTACTACTGACAGGACAAGTCTGGTTGAGAAGAAGAAATATGGGCCCTCCAGGGCCATGCTCAAGTCACTCCTTCTCTCGGTACTCCATGTCTAGGACCATGTGGGCCTCGAGACATGATCTCCTAGTTATCCATAGATATCGGGGATAACAGGGTTATCATTATTTCTTGGGGTAGATCTAGAACGTTTAATTCTGCTCTGGGAGGGGAAATTCTGCTGGTGTACACTTCAGGTTGGGAAGCTCATCCTTGAGTCCTTCTTATAGTTTTTAAAACTTGGGGATTTAAACCCCTTTTTTTGAAATCTCGAACTATTCTTCTGCTTCCAGCCTTTGTGAGGTTATGTCTGATGCCCCAGTTGTTCATAACAATATCTTGCCTTTCAGATAATGTCTTCTAGGGTCTTTGGCTCGTCAAACTCAATCCTATTTTGATAGTCCTTAGGTAGTCCCTTGATGAATCGTTGCACCTTTTCCTTTTCTGCTTTTATATAGGGTACGTACCTCAGTAATTAGAGGAATCTGCTAACATATTCCTCTATGGTGTGTTTCCCCAGCTTGAGTTCATAGAATTCTTTAGTCTTTTCGTCGAATTTTTTTTTTGACAAATAATTCTTTTTGAAGTATTTCTCAAACCGTTCCCAAGATAGGTCCTCTTCATGAATCCTTTTTACATTCTTAAGGTCTTACCACCAGATGGAATCCTTTCCATTCAAGTTGAAAGTGGTTGCTTGGGCCTTTAAGTTTTCTGAGAAGTCATGGACTCTGAAATACTTCTTTAGTCCAAGCAGCCAGGCCTTCGCTTCCTCCCCCTTCTTTATCTCACCATCGAAAGAGGGTGGTTTGGCCTTCTTGAATTCTTCGAGATTATGACTTTTGGAATGCTTTCACTTCTTCTGTTTCCTTCATGAATAAGAACTAGTTCTTCTACTAGAAGATCCCTCCGAGTCACCAGTTTCCTTTCTAGAGGAATCATCCAATGCTTGTCCCTTATCTTTGGGGTGAACCTTTCTCAAGTTTCTCTTCCCAGTGTGGCCACTTAAAAGACCACGTTTCCATATATTAGGTGGAATTTGACTTTTCTTTGTTTGTCATCGGTCCACGTGACTAGTGTCAGGTTCATGCTGCAATTGTCTTTGTATGTCTGATAAATTTTGCAGCAAGACTACATTAATTTATGTCTGCTTCTCTTGGTCTTTTATCAACCTCTCGTTGTCGGCCTTGCAACTCTATAGTTTGACCATGAGGCTTCTCATAGTCTCAGCTAGATCGGGAGGGGTCTCTACCGCTGTCCTTTCATCAAAATCTTCGTCTCTGTTGTGGGAGCCATCCCCCACTTCGTGGTGTGTCACCATTCTATGCGTTTGCAGTTTCCCGTGGTTGATCGTTCACTTGTTGTGAAAGAAAAACACTTATTGTTAGTCAAAATTATATTCATTCACAATCAGTGCATAATTCATATTTTTCAAATGCATACACACAATAGCAATTGTCATTCTTAACTTCGGCTTTTGCTAAAGGGGGTTAAAATAGAGGGTTACTCCTTTTAAGAGTACTTCAAATGGAGTTTCTGCGCAACTCGTCCATGAGCCCAAGCAGGCCAAGTGTTGTAACCATGCTCTGATACCAATTTGTCACACACCCACTACAACAACTTAGATTTTTCGTCTTTTTCTTTGAGGAACAGAATCCTCGAGACTTCTATGGGGCCTAGAGCAGACCCTCTCTTTCCTTATCTTCCTCCAAACGACCACAATTTGGACTTGGCGCAAGTGCCTTTCGCAACTCGTGAGCTGGGAATCAAGACTCTTGACCCCCCTTTCTCCAAACACCAATACCCAAGATGTTATACGGGTATGGATCCCTCTTTGCTAGCACCTGCTACATGTAACCGTAGGCTAGGACAAACACTAGAACCACTCACAACCTCGCCAGTTGAGGTGTTGAGCTCTCGTGCTCCTCCTTCGCGAGTCCCCGAGATGCAAGAGGTCAATGTTGTGTGGATTCTGCCAAAATGATGCGCACACGCCACTTGTTAACCCCGCTATACTCTGCTCACGAGCTGTGTCATCGCCGCCCATCGCACAAGACCTTGGCTCTTGGCATTTTACGGCCTTAGTGATCAAGGTGTAGCTTCTTCATCCTGAGAAACCACGAGACATGATAAGTCAACAATGGGTTAACTCTTTCCCAGTGTGACACGTGTCCACCACCGGTTACCCACTTCATAGACTAAATACTTGTGCTACTCGCATCTCACGACTTCACGAGTTGGAGTGTTGAGCCCTCATGCTCCTCCTTTATGAGTTCTCAAGATACGATAAGTCAAAAATGGGTTGACTCCTTCCCAGGTGACATGTGTCCATCACCTATCACCCATTCCCACCTTTCTCTGGGCGCTTTTTGTTACGCCACCTGTCAACCATGCGGTCCCCACTTATGGATGGGTCACGTGTTTGCATGAGCCCTCGACACTCAACACTTCATGACTCCTACAATTGAAAAGAAAGTCCCTCAAGTTCCAAACCCCCGATAGGCAATAACCTCGAAGGTTTTGATCCAAAAGTTCTCTCGTGCCTTGGATCCAACAATCACGATCACATCGTGATCTCGTGAATCGTGAGTTCATGCAGCCCTACCCTTGACCACTCCAACTCACGAGTTAGTGAAATGTTATTCTCCTTCCTATACAAAGGCTAATATCAACAGTCAATAGGGCTCCATCAGATCCTTGGATCTATGGTTCGGGATCCCATCGCTACATGCAAAGGATAAAAGGGTTGAGGTGTTAACACCTGCGCTCCTTCTCTAGATCCATTGGTCTCAACAGATCTGGGGTATTCCCGAAGGGACTCCAACCATTCATCTACGAAATGATAGGGTATTCTCTCTTTCTATAATTGGGCTCGCTATCCCTTCTGAGCTTGAATCATGGAATTCAACTTCTCGGGGCTTCAAACTCCCACGACTCTGAGACCTTAGAGAGCTATCCTTCCTTGCACAAGGCTTCCAGACCAGGATTTCATGAACCTTGAGACGGTTCTTGGGTAATCGTCCCAAATCTTAGTCGAGTCTCTGGGTAAAGGTTCAGCACGGTTCCAGGGTTTATGGGGTAATCCTCGGGGAAGAGTACTCTCGAGGGGCCTTCCCAGAATATTATGAGAATCAAGCAAACAAACGATTATCAGTGGAGCGAACTCATGCCCTAGACTTAACCATTTGTACAGAAACCAACAATGACATATAAGCATACACATGCATCCATTATTTCCAGTTTAAAACACCAGACAATCATTCCACACATAAATTATTATGGGCATATAAACATAAGCATGTATTCACGATATTCAGTTCGAAATACAAGGTATAAAACACTTATCAGATATACCAAACGTGATGCAATTGTTGAGAGGGGTGCTCATTTCCACCCAACCGTAGGCTCAATGACTCCAAATGGATTTACCACTAGCCACCCCCGAGCTAGACCACGATGCTTTGAGGTTCAGTCTCCTACTTCCAGCTCAACGGAAATCAAGGACAAAGGTTACTCTCCTTCTCCTGATATAGGAAAATAATCCAAGACGAAGGTTACTCACCTTCTCCTGATATTCAGAACTCCTTGTGTTTCCAGGGTTTCTCCATTTCTCTCTTACGATCCTTCTCGCACGCTCTCTCTCCTCATCTGCCGCCTCCACCACACAATTATTTCAACCTTTTTCTCTGCAAGATTGCATGTGGTGCGAGCTTCGCCATCCGTGGTCAGGTCTGAGAGTTGTTACGGATGGGCGGTTCACCCCCATCCCGTCATTAACTCTTGAGGAGACTCCCCAACTACCAATTTGACAAGAAATCCATTCCGGGATCAGAGAGATTCTTTGGTCTTTGAGAAAGTAAAAACCAGTATGGTACTGGCTCGGTGGCAGTTAACGCAACCATTTCAGGTCCATTCCACCACCTCTCATTAGCCATCATGGTCTCTTTTAGCACATCCCCTTCTCAATAGTCATACAACACATATTCATTATATAATTTACATTCATCGACCTTTTATGCAAAGTTCCATCAAATCAAACATTCACATCTTTGACTTTGCCATAGTTCTTGGCCAACATAGTTATTTTTACAGACTGGGAGAAACAGGGTGTTACAACACTGCTTAAATCTTGTACTTCGTTAGTCTTCTTTGTTTTTCTAGGTCTGGGTGTATCCTATGAAGATTCTGGGTTGTCGATGTCGAATATCTCCGCAGGGTCATATGGAATAAGGAGGTCAGTGGACCATTCCTTAGTAATATCCTCTAATTCCTCCTCTGCCAGCTTATAGTAGGATTGAATATGTTGCTTGTGCTCATCGGCTCGCGCTGTGATATAAATGAAATGTCGATCAAGGCTGAACTTCATCAAAGGATTGAATCAATGTAGAGTGTTTGGCGTCATGTGAGGCTCATATTGTATGGCTATCTTCAGCTGATTGTAGTATGTATGGAACACAACATTTGACTGCCATTGCTTATTCATGTCACTTGAGTACCACAATGTACTGAACTTCGCGGCCAATGGCTCAAAAGGCTCGATGTCCGGGAAGGTCGCACCTTTTGGCATCTCCTAGGCGATGAAAGCAATCAGGATCAAGAGCCAGCAGAAATGGAATTCATATCCTTGATCTTGCACTTCTCTGTAGTCAAGTTCCAACTGGTTCACTAGGTACTTTGCCCAATTCATTTGTAGGCCCTCTGTGCACTTCCCTATGAGGTCGACTACAAAACCAGTCACTTGGGTGGGTCGTTTCTTGCGTACTAACTTCCCTACAATCATCTGAAAGGTGAGGCGCACTATGCCATTCTGAATAGAGGCTACCTTGTAGCCTCAGGTTCCCTTATTGACATCATTGTAGGTGTCCTTGATCCTTTGTGCGAGAGCATGGTCCATGGATTTTCTAGGATAGAAGTCCTATGGTTTGGGTCCTTGCATACTCAAATTTGTGATCCAATTGATCAAGGTCGGATCAACTATGATACGATAGTTTATCCACAAATATCCTCCATGGTAACAAGACAGTAGTAGCTTGACACATGAATTTACCTCTTGGTGTCTTCCAAAGTGGGGAATTTTCATGACGTTGAGTAGGTTGGATTGCGCGAGGTTATGGGTCCATGCTTGGGGAATTACCTTTGAGTTTTTCCCTTTTTTTCTAGTCAAATACATATGTGGGGCTAACATGTTGTAGACTTTGCGATCTTCGAGGATAAAGTCGCTAAACTTCAACGCTGCGATCTTATCTTGGTTTGCTCACACTGCGCATATTCTCTTCGGGAGGTACACAGTGACCAAGGCGTACTCGAAATATCTAGGTATGTTGTCGTGGTTTACATCACTGCTTAAAGGTGCTATATAGGTGGGTAAGATAGTTGGGATCAATTTAGCATACGCTAAGTCATCCCTGTGATTAGTTCACTTCTCATCAGATGACCGGGATGGTCCTACTCCATGAGTAGTGGATGGAGAGGCTAGCAATCCTCCCATGGATGATGCTTGTATACATGTAGATATCAACATGAATCTTTCAGTCATGAGGTCGATCAAAACTTCCTCAAATTTTTTTTCTGCAACGCTCAACTCATCTGACATACATGCTCGGGGTTAAAAATCTCAGGTTCGTGGGGGGTAGCTTAGACACAGTAACAAGATAGAGATCAAGAGCACGATGATCACTGTATAAACTCAACTTAGTCTGCGGGCTCAAATTCTCAATTGTCAAAAGTGTTCTCGGTGCATGGCGCAGTGGGATAAATAGGTAACTTGACAACGGGTCTCTTGCAATGGGTATGAGGTCTTCATTAACTCGATTCTGTCTGTTATGGTGTGGTCCCAAAAGTTGGATGGCAAGTTGGCTGGCCATAAATGACTTTCTATCCATTCAGAGCATTGATCCAACGATTATAATGTCCCCAACGACTATATTGCTTCATCATGGCGAAGTGCCATGTGTCGCTGTTCTGATATCCTGGCGAAGCTCCAATTTTGCAATTTTTTATTCTACGAGGTTCCCTCTGGAGTCTTCTGCAACTTATCAATCTTGGCTCTCTTCTTACTTAACTTTCTAGCCTTCTTTCCAGTGAGCTTCGTCTCGGTATTCCTTTTTCCATTTTGATTTTTGTCTTCTTTTGACATAGTCACTTCGCGCTATTGAGATTCTTCTCTAGGGTTCGAGGATAATACTTCTTCTTTGTCTAGGATAGGTACTTCAGTCTTCTGTGGGTCCTCTAGTGTTCTTTCAACTTTGAAATTCAGGTCTCTAGTGTTAAATAGCTTTGATTTGTTATGTTGTTCTTCGATCAAGTGTGCCATCCTTCTAGTCATGAAATCTTTTAATTCTTTCTTCTTCTGCTCCAAAACTTCTTCTTCTTCCTTTTGTTTGGATTGATCTCTGTCAATCCAAGGTTTTCCTAATAACATGGTAAATGGGGCACTGTCCTTGATAAATTTAATAATCTCAAAATTTTCTTCTATCGAAGTTCCATTGGCAGTCATAGGTATCTAAGCGAGCTTTCCACATAGGTTTATCATCTTTCCTCTGAATAACCATATTTCTCCTAATGAAGGGATCATAGAAGGCTTCCCTATAGCTTCCCAAGTTCTCTCTGTCATGACATTCACCCATGTTTCCTTATCTAGAACACAGTTAATGTCGTAGTCTCCTATTCTTGCTTCAAGGCATTCTTTTTCTTTGAATATCTCTGATAATCTGACATGTCGGTGGTCATTCAGGGTTTCATTTATTTGTAGCAATATTTTCTTTGATCTTTTCTAGGGTTCTGTTATTTCTGGATCTACCTTAGGGTTTTCTTTATTCAGATTCATTCCTTCAACCTTAGCAATCATTCTAGGGAAATCCAAAACTTCATTGTCCGTAGCTTTACAACAAAGGCAACTAGGTCTTCTCCCAGGGCATTCCTTAGCAATATGTCCAGGTTTTCTGCAATTGTAACAAAGGGTTAATCCTCTCTTTCTTTTAAGTGATCCTCAAACCTTTATGTACTGTGTGCTAGGCTCATAGGAGATAACTTGCAAAAAATTCTTTCTAGTATCCTACCTCCATTTGTTAGTCCAAACATTCTTTCTATGCATAGGTATAACATATTTTTCACTATTCATATAAAATCTTCTTTCATCTATTAATACCCTAGTTTTCAAGCTAGGATAGAATCTATCAAACATACCTATATTCATACTTTTGAAACAAAAATTTCCACTAATCTTACTTCTACAAAGCACAAAGCCTTCAGATCTATAACTTTTCACTATTCTTACCTTTATCAAAGCACATAGCTTACAGATCTTACCTCTTTTCTTCAAATCGGACTTATTTTCCTTAGCATAGATCTTGTCAAACTAAGAAGAGTATTGTGCACTAGAGCAATAGTTCTACCCACATAGATTTTACAATTTTAGGTTGGATCTTTTAACAAAGCTCCTTCTTTCTCAGTTCCCAGGAATCACAGTTTCAGGTCCCGACAATAGAACAATTTGCTGGCACAGGGGCAGACCCAGGGTTCAATGCTACAATAAGGCACCAACAAAAACCTAACTACTGGCCCTTTCAGCAACACCTTCGAAGCAGATGAAGTCTCACCTAAGGTAGAGGCAGGGGTGGTTGCGGGAATCAAGTGTTTGCAACCTTAGCTGGGACACAGATCTATGATTATAATACTTAACAGAGCACTTAGCATCAACAGTTCATCAATATTCAACTAATAACTATTGTACAGATAGAACATATCATCACATCATTCACTCGGATCTAATGTATTTAAGAACTTTATCATAAACATGCAAGTTATATCTAGCAGATCAAGCACTAAGCACCTTCATATAGATCAGATCTAACATTCTTATACATCATTAGCACAAAGCATAAGAACATTTATTTATCTCTATCAAAGCACTTAGCAAGAGAAGTTATGAACACATCAAGACAACCACAAAGCAGAACAACACAGTGTTTACGTGGTTCACCCCCACCCTGGGGCTATGTCCACCAACTCTTCTTCTTTATTTTCTTCAGTCAATCAGTTACAAGTACATAGCCTCAAAACCCTACTTCACCTAGGACATGAGATCTACGCACCTCGCTAGATCCTCCTTCCTTGCGTTACATCAAAAATCACTTCACAACTTGTTACAATACCTTCCACCTAGCTCTGCAAGTCTTTCCCAGTATGCACAAAGCATCTACAAATCATACTTGCACTTAGCACTTAGCTTATCAGCCTTACATCACATAGATCATCTCTCTCTTCTCTATATTGCCTAGACATCTATATATACATTACAAAATAGGCCTAAACAAGGGTAAACCCATGGGACGATGTCCCATGCCCATTACATAATCCCAAAAACCCAAAAAGGACCCAAAAAAAGGGGCCGAGATCCATGATCTCTGCTTCTTCTTGCGCTCCTCCTTTGACAGGCTGTCGAAGTCCAAAAATAGGTTAAACTTGAATAGATCCCTCAATGCTTGGTCAAGGGCCAATAGTGGATCTGCTTCGAGTGTCTTCACGATCATTGGATCATTTTCAAGTGTAAGGATAGAATAAGTGAGGTAAAAGGGTTGAGAGTTCGATTAACCGAATACCCTCCAGTCGTTAGATCAAACTTGAATTCCCGTCAGCTGTCAGATCATTTTCGAGTGGAAGGATAGGATAAGTAAGATAAGATTTGAGATCTCATTTGTGCGAATTTATGTCAGTCGTTGGATCATTCTAAGTAGAAGGACATGATAATATAGCACAATTGTATTGAAGAAAGATCGAGCCGTCGATCTAAGATCCTGATCAATGAACATAATTCATTTCGAGTCTAAAGTTGCAAGGAGGTTATGGTTTGGAGAAATCTTACCTAAAGAATTCAGTTTGAGATTCAAAATACCCGAAACCCAGAAATACGAAATGAATAAGGACCATAGGATTTGGAGGACATATGTTGACCGTCGGATCAGGGTTGTTGGTCAGCAGACCACGTCAACAAGGACACATAGTAGACCATGTCTACAAGGAAATGTGGCAGACCACGCCAGCAAGGACATATGGGAGATATACGTTAGCAGGCCATGTCAGCAAGGACGTGTGGTAGACCACGTCAGCAAGGACACATGGCAGACCACGTCAGCAAGGACATGTGGTAGACCATGTCAGGAAGGACACATGACAAACCATTTCAAAAGACCACATCAACACATACACATGGCATAATCAGAGGATGACAAGAGTCAAGAGGAAATTGGCTCGTGCCATGTCAACAAGTGACATAAGCAAGGTAAGTTACTCCAAGAGAATTCCTTCGGGAGTTTCACCACCAAGAAATGTCAAAAGTCCTGAAGTCTTGAAGGACAAAGGTCCAAAGTCGCTCTCAGTTGTTGATATGAGATACCCTTCGATACTATCCCGACCGTTATATCAAGGAGATGAACATGTGCCACATGAGGAGATCCACATCAGAAAAAATATGCCAGCAAGGACACATGGCACAATCAGACGATGACAAGTGTCAAGTTGATTCAACATTTCAGGTATGTGCGAATCACAAATCTAAGTGACACGTGGCAGCTACTTAGCTCATGACACATCATCAAGTGACATAAGCAAGTTACATCACTACATGAGTTTTGATTCGGGAGTTTTACCACCAACACTTGCCCAAAGTCCCAAAGTCCCGAATGACGAAGTCCCGAAGTGGACACGAGACGTCCGATATGAATATCACTTCAGGAGCATTCTCGTCCATCGATCTACTATAGTGGAAGGATAGTGTAATAGGAAACATTAACCAGAAGCAAGCGATCTCCACCATTTATGACTTACTCAATAGGTGACCACTCTGGAGGAAAGAAGGGATTGAGACTCAAAATCTCCAAAGTCCAGAGATCCGAAGGAGATCTCGACCATCGATATTTTGTTCAGTTGCATACTCAATCGTTGATCAAAACATAGTGGAAGGATAGTGTAAGTATAATAGATGAATTCACGGAGTAAATGGTGGCCATCCATCGCATTGCTTGATTAATTCTTGGCCGTTGGATTAAGAAATAGGTCTAAGGATCAAATACGACCATTGATCTGGATCCTCAAAGTAAACATGAATCATTTGATCTATTCAGAGAAATCTTCTCCAAGACATTTGAAAGGTTGGAAGTCTTGAAGACCCGAAGGGAAAAGTGTCGAAGTCACGACAATCATTCATTTCAAGAGATTGAATCGTGAGCATTGAATCGATAAGCGCTCAAGCACTTGTCTTGCCTAATGTCTGATTAACGCCATTGGTCATATGGTAAATAGATTTAAAAAGGTAGAATGGAATGTGTCGCTTATTTTATAAGCCTATGGTTCTACGCCTATGAGCATATGAACATGGTTTGGAGGAAACACCTATTTCTATTATCACATAGACGAAGGAAATCGATCCATCTTGTGATCGATTTATGAAAGAAAAGGGGATGGAAGGTTTAATGATGAAGACCCGAAACAATGATCTCTGGTGGTCCCAAATTTGTTAATGAATAAGTTGGTTATTACATAGGTCGGCTCAATAACTTAAATAAGTTTTGAGAATAAGAAAGTATAAATACAACCATGATTGGTTCACTTGGAAGTGTGTTCTTTGTGCAAGGAGTATACGAGCTTGTGGAAAAGATAGGGTTTCTAAGGAAGAGAGGTCTGCAGAGAAAACGAAGGGGATATGGACATGAGGTCTGTGTGAATATCAAAGAGAAGCATAACTGAAGAAGGCATGGATATCAGAGGAAAGACGAAGTGAAGAAGGCACAAATTTCATAGAGAAGATGAAGTGCAGTGATGAGTGTTGATTGTATACCTCTGATCATGAAACATAATTGATCCATTAATGAATCATTGTTACTACAGTTGGTTGAACTCTAGTTGGATAGACTGTGTTCTATCAGCAAGTTGGATCTTGCTTGAGAGTTGGTGCTCTCCGAGGAGTTGGTGATCCTTACTTCAGTTGGTGTTGAAACAAATTAGTTGGTGTTGGGAAAATCCTTATTATTATATTCAGATATATTCATATAAATTATATACAAACATCTGGTATCTTCTGTGTCCATTGTGATTATGATTTGATTGTTCTTAATCTGTTCAAATATGTTTTAACTGCTAACTTGTAATAAGAAGAAAAGTAAGAAAATTCCACACACTAATTCACCCCCCTCTTAGTATGGGTGGTGTGTTCAACAATTGGTATCAGAGCAAGGTTCCTTCAACACAGTTTAACCACTGGAAGGTAGATTATGAAGAAATGGGTGGACAAATGGCTCTCTCTGCAATTGAATCTCCTTTATTCAATGGAACAGATTATTCCCCATGGAGAGAAAATATGAAACAATATTTGAAGTCAAAAGGATCTAAAGTTTGGAATTCAGTAGTAAGCAAGCCCCAAGACTTAACTACTTCAAAGAATCTATCCAAGATTACAGTCCAAAGAAAAGAAAGGAAGAGCAACAAAGTTTCATTGAAGATCCTTCTCAATGGATTATCTGATACAGTAAAGGCAAGCATAGGACTATGCTCATCCGCCAAGGACTTATGGCTGAAGTTAGAAAAGATGTATCAAATCAAAAGTGAAGACACATAAGATAGTCCTATCAAGGATGAATATGAAGACTCGTCCATCAATAAAGGTAAAGACTCTCCACAATATTTTGATTGCAATAATGTTGATATTGAATCCTCCCCTGCAAATAAAGAAGAAGACTCAAATACAATAACATAATGTTCTGTTAGCATCTATCTCATGGAAGAAGTTGAAGAACAACTATCAAAGGCCAAAAAAAAGTTTGATTAGAGTCTCTATGAATACTGCTATGACCATAATGATTCAGACTATAGCTATTTTCATGACTACACTAAGGAATTTCTTGAAAAGGTTCAAAATCATATCTTGGAAATAAAGGAAATGCTCAAAGACAATGAAAATATAATATATAAGCAAGATAATCAATTAGAAGAAAAAGAAGAGGAGATTGAGAAGCTGAATAAAGAAATTAGTCAAGTAAAAGAAAAGAAGAAGGAAGATGATGAGCTTAGCAATCAAAGGCGTATCCTGGAAATAAAAGAAAAGCTCAAAGACAATAAAGAAATCATATCTGAGGAAAATATTCAGTTAGAAAACAAAGAATAAGAGATCAAAATATTGAAAACAAAAGTTGTTGATCTAACAAAAGAAAAGGAAGAGGAGATCGAGAAACTGAAAAATGAAATTAGTCAAGCAAAGGAAGAGGAGAACGAGAGACTAAAAAATGAAATCAATCAAGCAAAAGAAGAAAAGAAGGAAGATGATGAACCAAGCAAAATCCCTGCAGATCTAAAAGAACTAAGGGAAAGGTATGCCAATCTTAAAATCCAACTTGAAGAAGACAAAAGAAGGGAGGAGGTAGTGAGGAACCAACTGAACAAAAAGGAAGAATCATGTCATAAGCTGGAAGTAGAAGTTGTGAATCTTAGAGAGAAGATTGAGAAGTCAAACACTCAAATAAAGTTCCTAAACAAGTCCATGAGATATTGGATAGTCATAGATAACCAAATGACAAATATGGTATTGGATACAACAAGGAATAAATCAGTACTCCTAATAAATCTGATGCAGGTCCTTCATTTGTAAAAGGTGAAAACAGGTCTGACATAGGTCCTTCATTTGTAAATGATGAAGACAGGTCTGACACAACTCCTTCATTTGTAAAAAGTGAAAGCAAGTATGACTTAGGTTCTTCATGTTCAATAAATAAAAGAAACACTACAAAATTTAGAAGATCAAATCAAGGAAGACATCCAGAAGCTACTCATATACCTAAAAGCAAGTTTAGAAGAGAGACACCTTCATGGATGAATCAAAGAAGGTATGAGACTGTTTTTAATGGTTATTTTTTTTCTTGTAATGAATATGGTCATAAATCCTTGGATTGTAGGCATCATGGAAGAAAACAATTTGGTAGGTTCAACAACAATATAAGATGTTGGAACTGCAATCATGTTGGACATATTGCTACACATTGTTACACTATGAGATGCTACAGTTGTGGTGGATATGGCCACAAAACCAATAACTATTGGAACTCAAGAAAACAATCAATGAGAAATGATTCATACAATACGACAAAAGGAGTAAATGAAACATGGAAGAAAAATGAAGTTGCAGTAATAGAAGATCATAGAACAACGTTCAAGAAATTAGGACACTCACATATGTGGACATCAAAGACTAGACAAGTGAACATGAGTAAAGTTAATTGCTGCAAAAATAATTGCATTCATGTGACAAGCACAATATAAATTTTCTCAGATAAATTTAGAACAATGTATAGTAAAGAAGCATATTGGATAAAGACAAATACATATGGTAAGAGATTGATGAGAATCAATGGGTAGATCCAAGATTTGTTTGAATAATGTGAGCTACAATTGCATAGTGTTCCAGTAGGACAATGACATCCACAGAAACAACATTCTGATGTACAAAATGAGGAACATGACATCCTGGAGAGACCCTGTCAGAAAAAGATACTCTTTCAGAAGCAAAGGGGGAGAACAGTCAGCAAAAACTCAGGGGAAGTATTTTGGTTAATAAATAATAAATTGATTAGATTAAGTTTTGAAAATACTCAATCACTACAAAAATTGGTATAAAGAAGACTACTCATTTGAAACACAAAAATCCCAATCAACTGAGATAAGAAGTTAGTAAATTAACAGGGAAGAAACCTTGTCAGGAAGAGCTACCTTTTTTAGAAAAAAAGGGGGAGAGTAGTCAAAAGTAGAGAGAGAGAATATTGACAGGGGGAGTCATTCAGTTATGGCAGGCAGAACATGATTCCAAGACAAGTTACCCAAGTTCATATTCTGTTCAATAACATATAGAGCTTTACCACAGGATGAAAAACCCTTTGACATTGATGTCAAAGGGGGAGAGAAAACTTCATATGAAGAAACTTCATATGAAGAAAGCATCATCATAGGGGGATTTTTTTATACGAAGTTAGTGGGTTTCCCTCAATGAAAAAGGGGGAGATTTTTGGACATATTGTCATTGATGTCAACAGTCGATGTGATGATTTTTTGTTACGATGAATTATCATTTACCATAGATGAGATTGTCATTGATGTCAACAGTATATCAGTTAGCAGAAGAAGCGAATAGTATGAAGATCAAAGCTCAAAAGGGAAAACGCATTACGAAAGCAAATGAAGATCAAAGCTCATAAGGAAGAGCGCATTGCACAGTATATTAGTTAGCAAAAGAAGCGAACAATATGAAGAAATTCGTGATTATTGTTGTTCACGATAGGATCAACAATGTTCCTATGATAAAATCTCAGGAGGAGCGAACAATATATAGAAGATTGAAAGCATAATCTCAGGAGGAGTATTAGGGTCCTAACCCGCACATAGGTAGAACAATATATTTGGATGTAATAAATGTCAATATTAATAAGGCCTTTCAATAAAATAGAATAAGGCGGATGTAAGAATACCTAATAGAGGCTTCTGCTTCTAGAAGGATCTTCCTCTAGATGCTTCTTTTAATAGTCATATTTAGTATAAATAGGAGTTGAGGGTATGAGAACCCTAGCTTGGATAATATTGTAATAGAGTGTTTCTCAACTAGAGGTTTCCCCATCGAAGAGGCTTGTGAACATTGCTTTTTGAATCAAAGTGTTATTTATGTTGTTGTTCTTATATCATTTCAGTGCTATTGTGGTGATTGCTTTGGTTATATTGTTTTCATTCTTCCATTACTAGCATTTTATTTCTGTTCTGCATACTTTTAGTATCTGGTATATTACAAGTGGTATCAGAGCACATTCCTCGGCAGAAAGTGTGGGTTATTTTTTTTTTTTTCAGGGTAGAGACGTATTCTGGCATCTTTAAGCCACAGAGATCTGTCGTTACGCGGATAAACCCACGGTTGAGGGATTTGTACATGCATGAAATACAAGTGGTTCTTAAGCGCACATTTGTTGGCCACCCTTGTAACCCTTGTTGGTACCCCTTTGAGTGGTAGCGCATCAGACAACACCTGTGTACGGATCAGCCTAGATTACATGAATTCCTCTTTAGATAAACCGATCAGTCGTCTGACTACTATAGTGTCACCAAGAACAACACTCGAGAAGATACTCTCTAGTACCTGGGTATTTGGGTAGTACGGCTAAGGGTACGATCTATACTCCTTAGTTAGTGCCCTGAGATATTGGGCCGAGTACTACTGTTGGACCTTGCATGTATATCAGAGAGCTATAGCACAGGGAAAACCCTTGTTTGTAGAACCCTTGAATACCTAACCCTTGGGGACAAAAACATAAACAAATTAAAACATACAAGATCTATTGTCGTGCAACTATGTTCGGGTTGCCAAATCACTACACATTTATTCTTGGTTAAGCATCTAGGCATTTCATCACTGCAGTATTCTTCAAATTGGAGTATAACTCCGCAGGTGTTAAAAAAAAAAAGTCTGGAAATTTTT
>JZKD02S1885748.1:0-14217 GCA_000966675.3 Picea glauca
AAGTTTATCAAGAAAGGAAGAGAGATTCAATATGGAAGAATGATGAAATATATTCACACTACACCAATGAGATGATGATTGATACATAGATCATGATCAATATGATACAATGAATGAGTAGAATACACTCAGATATAAGCAAAAACATTCCATAATTAAGAAAATCAATCAAGTAGTTAACTTTCCTTAGGAATGCATGCATGCATAATAGTGATAGTAAAAATAGAAATTCTAAAATAGAACTAGTCAGTTAATTCCCACTGAACTAGTGTGTCGAAAATAGAAATTTCTCCAACAATTGTAAGTAATAGACTAGACATAAACCACCTCATCTACATGCTGTGGAATTGGTTAGTAACCCCATGAGAGGGACTTTGGCAAGCTCCTTGGTGTATTCAAATGTTAAAGTTCCATCTCCTTACCTCTATCTATCCCTACAACCTGATTGTAAATATTCTCTTATAGGTTTGGTGCTATCAAGGGTTGTTGAGGCTCTATTTCTGTAGTGGTTTGTACTGAAATTGTTGATCCTAGAATTGAAGAAGGTGTTGGAGTTTCTGTCCTGGTATTCTTGCATTATTTTCTACCTTGCATCTCCTTATAGACCTCTTATTTACTAATGTCACTTATAGGTGAGTTCTCAACATCATGGCCTCCTTGATCTCCCTCTTTTTTTTTCTCTCATTTTTTTCGATGGAAGTTCCATTACCCTCCTCTTCTTTATCCCAGAGTCTTTGTTTTCTCTCCATATTTTGGTTCTGCCTGGCCCTTTTCACTACTTTCTCATTTATCCAATGGCTATAAGGTTTGATCTAAATAGGTGACATAGACTTTAGTTGTATTTATATATATCTCTATGTCCAAAGGTTGCATTAGTTGGGACAACTGTGTATCTAGTATCTTTGTCACATCCTCATTTATAATATGAACTACAGCATCCACCTCCTCAAGGTCACTATCATATATCATGATTAAGTCAGCAATAAAGGGAGCTACTCCCCTTAAGACAAGTGGATTTGTTGACATTGCAGTTGCTAGCTCAGTTCTTGGTGCTCCTATCAATGTTTGCTCCAAAATCTATTGTTCATTCTATTCCTCAATTGAGGAATTCCCCGGGGTTGATGTATTCCCTCCATCCTTGAGTGTAACTAGAGTTATTACTATGGATGTTACTTCTAACATAATAGGGTTATTCCTTTGTAGTTCAATCATTCTTTTGGCTTCCTCTAAGATTCTTTGTGCTCCTATCCTTTCTTTTGTATGATATGTATCTTCATGTTGAGTTTGCTCCATTTCCTCCACTGTTTGGTCCAATAAGTCTAATTTTTCATGTCAAGGGAAGGCCATGAGTCTAATCAAATCTGGTTTTTCTCCTCTTTGCAAAACTTCATCCCAATTCAAGGAATTCTCTATGAATATGTTTTCCTCAAAACTAGCATGTGCATAAGTCTAGTCGGATACGACCCAATTAGCATGCTTAGCTACTAATTTCTTGGGATCATGTTTCATGTATCTCCTGGTGAAGAACATGTATTCTATTTGATTATGAGCTTCTTTTCTAACATGTTGAACTAGGTGGATATTGGTGGCCACCCACCTATTCCAACTAGCTCCTCTTAACAGTTTTTAGTTCAACATGTTCTTTTGTACTTATTTGAAATTGTAGGTTCTACACTTCCGGGGTTTACTGAAGCCATACACATCTTCCAGGGAGAGACTGGTGGCCACCCACCTAATCCAACTATCTTATTTTGGAATTTTTCATCTCAGCACATCTTTTTATACTTCTAGGGATGTTTTGGGCCCATAAATAGTGTTTTTTTGGCCTGCCACAGTCAAACCATAGACAGAGTCAGAGTTTGATTGCATAATGTGTAGTTATCGAAAAGGCATTTCCAACAGTCTATCATGTACCTAAAATGGAGGTTGTATGCAAAAGTTACAACCTAACGTTTTTTGTTTCATCTCCTAGGGTTAGGTTTTTGGATGTCTAAGGTTTTGGAATTCATGAGTAATGTTAAAAAGGCCTTTGGAGCCTCATTGTAATAATTTTGGTTAGATGGATGCACATAGAAGCAACATCTCTTATCATAGATAGTTATCACCATTCAAACAAGTTGTTTTTAGTTCTGCAGTTTTACAGTTTCAACCTATTTCATTTATTCAATAGAAATTATTGTTCATTGGATATTTGTTGTTGTTTTCCATATCTTTGTGTTATTGTATTCGGTCTAATAGTATGTTTGTTCCTCTCATAAATCTAGATCAGTGGTATCAGAGTGGTCTTCTCTTCATTTTTTTCTTCTTGCATCTCCTCGACAAGATTTGGGTACAATAAGTTGGGACTCGAACAAGTCGATCCTTTGCAAGATCGGTTGGGATAAACCTAACAAAAACCCATTGGAGATGAAAAGAAAGATGATGGAGTAGGATATACGTTTAAAATATTGCTCAAGGAAGCCCTTGTGTGACAAAGGAATGAAATGATGGAAAACTTCGTACAAATCGTTTAGCGGATTCCCACAGGATAAGCATCTTAATAAAGAGGCCCTGCAACCCCCTTCAAGGTACAGGTAAATTTTGATATTCCATTATTTGAAGGACTGATAAATGAAGATGTTGTAGACAAATGGTTGAATCTACTTGAAGGGTATTTTTTGCTCCAAGATTTTTCTGATAAGGTAAATATTACTTTATCACTCCTCAAGGTCGCCCCCCATGTTAAGGACTAGTGGGATACTTACTCTGAGAAAAGGGCAATAGAGGAATCCACAATATTTTTAGTCTCCCCCAAATGGGATTCCTTCAAGGAATGTATTAAATAACAATTATACCTTGTTGGAAGCTATGAGGACCAGTACATAAGATGGATCACCCTACGTCAAGAAATAGACCAGAAAGTACCAAATTTCACCAATATTTTCCATACCCTGCACACCAAATTGGGTATCAAAGACTATGAATGACATATGGTGCTCAAATACCGTGGTTTTTTGCATAGATACATTCAAAAATAAATGGAGTTTATGGACATCGCATCATTGGGTATGACTTATAGATATGTTTTCAAGATCGAACAAAAATTTAAGTAGAAGAGGCAAGAGTTTGGATCTACAAACTCCTCACAACCAAAGAAGGGAAAAGGAGGCCCTAACCCACACAAAAAGGGACAAAGAAAATATGGCCACTCTTAGGACAACTAGTCCAAGATGCAACATGAGAAGGGTAACGAGAACTCGAAGAAGGACACAGGAAAATGGTGTGAATACCATAAAATCCCTTGGCACATCATCAAACAATGTCTCTCCAAGAATTCACTCATGGTCGAGCTGAAATATTCCGATTCAAAGGACGATTCTTACTCTCAATCAAATCTATAAGGAGGGAAGTAGATTATCAATGATGACCCAATGCCACTGTCGCTACCACCAAAGTCTAGCCAAGCGAACTAGAAGAACCAGAGGAAGGGGAACTGTTGGAGTTACTTCACACACACATAGGATTTTTTTTCCTAAGTTTTTTCCTTGTTTAATAGTCATAATTAGTCATTATACAATCTCCTATATTTTAGGGGAGAATATTCCACCTAGGGAATATTCTCTTTCAGTTGACACATCAGTTTGACTAGTTGAGTTGAGTTTAGATGTTGCATTGGTTTTGTCACCATGAAACATTGATATCATCACCATGCTAATTCGAAATTTCATTGGTATCATCACCAGAATGGCACATTACCCTTGATTCATTGAGTTAACTCCTCACTACTCTCTATTCAGTCAGTTAATTGAAGACTATTTGACTAGTTAACTCAATTAGGTGGCAGTTCACTCCCCTAACTACCTGAGAGACTAGACTAGGTGGAAGTTCACTCCTATAATTATTGATGTGTGTCCAGATCACTCTATACCACCTCTATGACGCATTGGTTCTCCTCCAGTGCACACTCATTGATTTATACATTGTATATCATGTGTAAATTAATTATTATTCAAACAGTTAATGAGAATTATTTCATTCTTTCTCTCCTTCTTCTTTCTCAAATTCTCTTTGAAAATGTGTGTATTATTTTTTATCTAGATCTATTATGTGTAATTTCAACACATTTACATGGTATCAAAGTTGACTTATTGATAAACAAAAGCTACACCAAAATGCTTTGCAGGTACAAAAGATTGAAGACATCAGAAAGATGGAATTCCAAAAAGAATTCATTCTTACATCTTACAACTATTTTGAATGGAAGGATAAAATAGCCATACATATTCAAACCAGAGGGTTGTACATGTTAAACATGAATACATATACAAAATCAATATCATGCATAGAAAAATCCAAGTAATTAAATCGCATGGATGAGGCACTCAGAACAATTTGCAGTCTTATTTCTCCCGATCTCCTTTTTCACATATCTTCCTGTAAGACTCCTAGTGAATCCTAGACCACCTTGGAAGGGATCTTTGGAAAATATGATGATATGACGGGACACATGCTGCAGTTGGAGATGCTCATATTGGATCCAAAAAGCTTCAAAAATATCCAAGATTTCTTTACAAAATTCAAGGATTTACCGTCGCAACTCAAAGCTTGCGGGGTTGATAAATCGAAGGAAGAGAAANTCTAAAATAGAACTAGTCAGTTAATTCCCACTGAACTAGTGTGTCGAAAATAGAAATTTCTCCAACAATTGTAAGTAATAGACTAGACATAAACCACCTCATCTACATGCTGTGGAATTGGTTAGTAACCCCATGAGAGGGACTTTGGCAAGCTCCTTGGTGTATTCAAATGTTAAAGTTCCATCTCCTTACCTCTATCTATCCCTACAACCTGATTGTAAATATTCTCTTATAGGTTTGGTGCTATCAAGGGTTGTTGAGGCTCTATTTCTGTAGTGGTTTGTACTGAAATTGTTGATCCTAGAATTGAAGAAGGTGTTGGAGTTTCTGTCCTGGTATTCTTGCATTATTTTCTACCTTGCATCTCCTTATAGACCTCTTATTTACTAATGTCACTTATAGGTGAGTTCTCAACATCATGGCCTCCTTGATCTCCCTCTTTTTTTTTCTCTCATTTTTTTCGATGGAAGTTCCATTACCCTCCTCTTCTTTATCCCAGAGTCTTTGTTTTCTCTCCATATTTTGGTTCTGCCTGGCCCTTTTCACTACTTTCTCATTTATCCAATGGCTATAAGGTTTGATCTAAATAGGTGACATAGACTTTAGTTGTATTTATATATATCTCTATGTCCAAAGGTTGCATTAGTTGGGACAACTGTGTATCTAGTATCTTTGTCACATCCTCATTTATAATATGAACTACAGCATCCACCTCCTCAAGGTCACTATCATATATCATGATTAAGTCAGCAATAAAGGGAGCTACTCCCCTTAAGACAAGTGGATTTGTTGACATTGCAGTTGCTAGCTCAGTTCTTGGTGCTCCTATCAATGTTTGCTCCAAAATCTATTGTTCATTCTATTCCTCAATTGAGGAATTCCCCGGGGTTGATGTATTCCCTCCATCCTTGAGTGTAACTAGAGTTATTACTATGGATGTTACTTCTAACATAATAGGGTTATTCCTTTGTAGTTCAATCATTCTTTTGGCTTCCTCTAAGATTCTTTGTGCTCCTATCCTTTCTTTTGTATGATATGTATCTTCATGTTGAGTTTGCTCCATTTCCTCCACTGTTTGGTCCAATAAGTCTAATTTTTCATGTCAAGGGAAGGCCATGAGTCTAATCAAATCTGGTTTTTCTCCTCTTTGCAAAACTTCATCCCAATTCAAGGAATTCTCTATGAATATGTTTTCCTCAAAACTAGCATGTGCATAAGTCTAGTCGGATACGACCCAATTAGCATGCTTAGCTACTAATTTCTTGGGATCATGTTTCATGTATCTCCTGGTGAAGAACATGTATTCTATTTGATTATGAGCTTCTTTTCTAACATGTTGAACTAGGTGGATATTGGTGGCCACCCACCTATTCCAACTAGCTCCTCTTAACAGTTTTTAGTTCAACATGTTCTTTTGTACTTATTTGAAATTGTAGGTTCTACACTTCCGGGGTTTACTGAAGCCATACACATCTTCCAGGGAGAGACTGGTGGCCACCCACCTAATCCAACTATCTTATTTTGGAATTTTTCATCTCAGCACATCTTTTTATACTTCTAGGGATGTTTTGGGCCCATAAATAGTGTTTTTTTGGCCTGCCACAGTCAAACCATAGACAGAGTCAGAGTTTGATTGCATAATGTGTAGTTATCGAAAAGGCATTTCCAACAGTCTATCATGTACCTAAAATGGAGGTTGTATGCAAAAGTTACAACCTAACGTTTTTTGTTTCATCTCCTAGGGTTAGGTTTTTGGATGTCTAAGGTTTTGGAATTCATGAGTAATGTTAAAAAGGCCTTTGGAGCCTCATTGTAATAATTTTGGTTAGATGGATGCACATAGAAGCAACATCTCTTATCATAGATAGTTATCACCATTCAAACAAGTTGTTTTTAGTTCTGCAGTTTTACAGTTTCAACCTATTTCATTTATTCAATAGAAATTATTGTTCATTGGATATTTGTTGTTGTTTTCCATATCTTTGTGTTATTGTATTCGGTCTAATAGTATGTTTGTTCCTCTCATAAATCTAGATCAGTGGTATCAGAGTGGTCTTCTCTTCATTTTTTTCTTCTTGCATCTCCTCGACAAGATTTGGGTACAATAAGTTGGGACTCGAACAAGTCGATCCTTTGCAAGATCGGTTGGGATAAACCTAACAAAAACCCATTGGAGATGAAAAGAAAGATGATGGAGTAGGATATACGTTTAAAATATTGCTCAAGGAAGCCCTTGTGTGACAAAGGAATGAAATGATGGAAAACTTCGTACAAATCGTTTAGCGGATTCCCACAGGATAAGCATCTTAATAAAGAGGCCCTGCAACCCCCTTCAAGGTACAGGTAAATTTTGATATTCCATTATTTGAAGGACTGATAAATGAAGATGTTGTAGACAAATGGTTGAATCTACTTGAAGGGTATTTTTTGCTCCAAGATTTTTCTGATAAGGTAAATATTACTTTATCACTCCTCAAGGTCGCCCCCCATGTTAAGGACTAGTGGGATACTTACTCTGAGAAAAGGGCAATAGAGGAATCCACAATATTTTTAGTCTCCCCCAAATGGGATTCCTTCAAGGAATGTATTAAATAACAATTATACCTTGTTGGAAGCTATGAGGACCAGTACATAAGATGGATCACCCTACGTCAAGAAATAGACCAGAAAGTACCAAATTTCACCAATATTTTCCATACCCTGCACACCAAATTGGGTATCAAAGACTATGAATGACATATGGTGCTCAAATACCGTGGTTTTTTGCATAGATACATTCAAAAATAAATGGAGTTTATGGACATCGCATCATTGGGTATGACTTATAGATATGTTTTCAAGATCGAACAAAAATTTAAGTAGAAGAGGCGAGAGTTTGGATCTACAAACTCCTCACAACCAAAGAAGGGAAAAGGAGGCCCTAACCCACACAACAAGGGACAAAGAAAATATGGCCACTCTCAGGACAACTAGTCCAAGATGCAACATGAGAAGGGTAACGAGAACTCGAAGAAGGACACAGGAAAATGGTGTGAATACCATAAAATCCCTTGTCACATCATCAAACAACGTCTCTCCAAGAATTCACTCATGGTCGAGCTGAAATATTCCGATTTAGAGGACGATTCTGACTCTCAATCAAATCTATAAGGAGGGAAGTAGATTATCGATGATGACCCAATGCCACTATCGCTACCACCAAAGTCTAGCCAAGCAAACTAGAAGAACCAGAGGAAGGGGAACTGTTGGAGTTACTTCACACACACATAGGATTTTTTTTCCTAAGTTTTTTCCTTGTTTAATAGTCATAATTAGTCATTATACAGTCTCCCATATTTTAGGGGAGAATATTCCACCTAGGGAATATTCTCTTTCAGTTGACACATCAGTTTGACTAGTTGAGTTGAGTTTAGATGTTGCATTGGTTTTGTCACCATGAAACATTGATATCATCACCATGCTAATTCGAAATTTCATTGGTATCATCACCAGAATGGCACATTACCCTTGATTCATTGAGTTAACTCCTCACTACTCTCTATTCAGTCAGTTAATTGAAGACTATTTGACTAGTTAACTCAATTAGGTGGCAGTTCACTCCCCTAACTACCTGAGAGACTAGACTAGGTGGAAGTTCACTCCTATAATTATTGATGTGTGTCCAGATCACTCTATACCACCTCTATGACGCATTGGTTCTCCTCCAGTGCACACTCATTGATTTATACATTGTATATCATGTGTAAATTAATTATTATTCAAACAGTTAATGAGAATTATTTCATTCTTTCTCTCCTTCTTCTTTCTCAAATTCTCTTTGAAAATGTGTGTATTATTTTTTATCTAGATCTATTATGTGTAATTTCAACACATTTACATGGTATCAAAGTTGACTTATTGATAAACAAAAGCTACACCAAAATGCTTTGCAGGTACAAAAGATTGAAGACATCAGAAAGATGGAATTCCAAAAAGAATTCATTCTTACATCTTACAACTATTTTGAATGGAAGGATAAAATAGCCATACATATTCAAACCAGAGGGTTGTACATGTTAAACATGAATACATATACAAAATCAATATCATGCATAGAAAAATCCAAGTAATTAAATCGCATGGATGAGGCACTCAGAACAATTTGCAGTCTTATTTCTCCCGATCTCCTTTTTCACATATCTTCCTGTAAGACTCCTAGTGAATCCTAGACCACCTTGGAAGGGATCTTTGGAAAATATGATGATATGACGGGACACATGCTGCAGTTGGAGATGCTCATATTGGATCCAAAAAGCTTCAAAAATATCCAAGATTTCTTTACAAAATTCAAGGATTTACCGTCGCAACTCAAAGCTTGCGGGGTTGATAAATCGAAGGAAGAGAAAAAAATGGTTCTCACCATTCCCTCCAAGATTGGTCCTGAATTCTCTATATTCATATCCACATTCTGTACTATCAGATTCGCCTCTAGAGCCACCTGGAAGATGCATTCTCTTGAGGACTTTATCGAATCCTTGACACAAGAGCAAACCAAGCTCATCAACATGGGCACAATCAAAGGTCCAAGGTTGCATGCACTCACTATGCATGATGGCAGACACAAATATCAGAAATATAAAGATAAATATAAACAGAAAGATCATGCACATCCGAAGAAGGAAGGGTACACAATACCCTTCACCGATGCCTCCGGATCCAAAGGGGAAAATGGGAGAAATGATCATAATGTCACAAAGTATTCCATCCAGAATGTGCATGCATTTAAAATAAAATAGATATTATGTCTCAAATAATTCAGAAAAAAAGCCTTGGATATCACATCCCCGAGGGTGCAAAGAAGAAGCCAGAAGATCTGAATTCCAAGAAAGGCAATTCTAGCCATGCCTTGATTGCCATCAACTCCTCTCCCGATGCTTGAATCATTTATTCATGAGAATCACATCACATGGATGACTCAAAAGCAGTATATTCTTCTTTGGATGCATGCAAATGTCCTCCCATTATAATGGGGGACAACTCTTCTGTTGAAGTCACTAACAAAGGAAGGATTGAACTCGCCAATGGAATCTTCGAGAATGTGTTGCACATTCCCAAACTTTCTGTAAACCTTCTCTTCATGTATCAGATGATGAATTTCAACATTGTAAATAAATTCATATTCACACAAAATTCCATGGACATATAATAAATGAAAACCAACTCCAGGGTTGCTACCAGTGAGGTAAATCATTAGTCTAGATTGTATACCTTTTCTAAATTCATTGAACCTGATTCTTCTTTACTGCTTACTCATGTTGATGAAAGTAGTGGGATATGGAATGAAATGTTTGGACATTTTAATTTTAGATACATGAAACATATTAGCAAGAAAATATTGGTTGATGGTCTACCAAACATCCATTTATCCAAGGGAGTGTGTGAGAGATGTGTTCTCGTGAGATACCCTCAAGAGAAATTCAACAAGGGAAAGTATCAAAGAGCCTCTACACCTTTAGATCGGATCCATAGTGACCTCATGGGTTATTTTCCACATCCATTGATCAACAAAGAGATGTTTGTTCTCATTTTTGTTGATGATTTCTCACATTTTACATGGATGTACTTTCTGAGGAAAAAATCTGAGGTCTTTCAACACCTCAAAGACTTCAAAGCCCTAATTGAGACACAGTTCGGAAAGAAGATAAATGCCCTCCAAAATGATAATCGGGGAGAGTATGTAAATCATGAGATCCATAATCTTTTCCATGAGGTAGGGATTCAATTGCATCACATAGCTCCCTATACTCCGCAACAAAATGGAGTTGCTGAGTGNATATTTTAGGGGAGAATATTCCACCTAGGGAATATTCTCTTTCAGTTGACACATCAGTTTGACTAGTTGAGTTGAGTTTAGATGTTGCATTGGTTTTGTCACCATGAAACATTGATATCATCACCATGCTAATTCGAAATTTCATTGGTATCATCACCAGAATGGCACATTACCCTTGATTCATTGAGTTAACTCCTCACTACTCTCTATTCAGTCAGTTAATTGAAGACTATTTGACTAGTTAACTCAATTAGGTGGCAGTTCACTCCCCTAACTACCTGAGAGACTAGACTAGGTGGAAGTTCACTCCTATAATTATTGATGTGTGTCCAGATCACTCTATACCACCTCTATGACGCATTGGTTCTCCTCCAGTGCACACTCATTGATTTATACATTGTATATCATGTGTAAATTAATTATTATTCAAACAGTTAATGAGAATTATTTCATTCTTTCTCTCCTTCTTCTTTCTCAAATTCTCTTTGAAAATGTGTGTATTATTTTTTATCTAGATCTATTATGTGTAATTTCAACACATTTACATGGTATCAAAGTTGACTTATTGATAAACAAAAGCTACACCAAAATGCTTTGCAGGTACAAAAGATTGAAGACATCAGAAAGATGGAATTCCAAAAAGAATTCATTCTTACATCTTACAACTATTTTGAATGGAAGGATAAAATAGCCATACATATTCAAACCAGAGGGTTGTACATGTTAAACATGAATACATATACAAAATCAATATCATGCATAGAAAAATCCAAGTAATTAAATCGCATGGATGAGGCACTCAGAACAATTTGCAGTCTTATTTCTCCCGATCTCCTTTTTCACATATCTTCCTGTAAGACTCCTAGTGAATCCTAGACCACCTTGGAAGGGATCTTTGGAAAATATGATGATATGACGGGACACATGCTGCAGTTGGAGATGCTCATATTGGATCCAAAAAGCTTCAAAAATATCCAAGATTTCTTTACAAAATTCAAGGATTTACCGTCGCAACTCAAAGCTTGCGGGGTTGATAAATCGAAGGAAGAGAAACAAATGGTTCTCACCATTCCCTCCAAGATTGGTCCTGAATTCTCTATATTCATATCCACATTCTGTACTATCAGATTCGCCTCTGGAGCCACCTGGAAGATGCATTCTCTTGAGGACTTTATCGAATCCTTGACACAAGAGCAAACCAAGCTCATCAACATGGGCACAATCAAAGGTCCAAGGGTGCATGCACTCACTATGCATGATGGCAGACACAAATATCAGAAATATAAAGATAAATATAAATAGAAAGATCATGCACATCCGAAGAAGGAAGGGTACACAATACCCTTCACCGATGCCTCTAGATCCAAAGGGGAAAATGGGAGAAATGATCATAATGTCACAAAGTATTCCATCCAGAAGGCGCATGCATGCAAAATAAAATAGATATTATGTCTCAAATATTTCAGAAAAAAAGCCTTGGATATCACATCCCCGAGGGTGCAAAGAAGAAGAAGCCAGAAGATCTGAATTCCAAGAAAGGCAATTCTAGCCATGCCTTGATTGCCATCAACTCCTCTCCCGATGCTTGAATCGTTTATTCGTGAGAATCACATCACATGGATGACTCAAAAGCAGTATATTCTTCTTTGGATGCATGCAAATGTCCTCCCATTATAATGGGGGACAACTCTTCTGTTGAAGTCACTAACAAAGGAAGGATTGAACTCGCCAATGGAATCTTCGAGAATGTGTTGCACATTCCCAAACTTTCTGTAAACCTTCTCTTCATGTATCAGATGATGAATTTCAACATTGTAAATAAATTCATATTCACACAAAATTCCATGGACATATAATAAATGAAAACCAACTCCAGGGTTGCTACCAGTGAGGTAAATCATTAGTCTAGATTGTATACCTTTTCTAAATTCATTGAACCTGATTCTTCTTTACTGCTTACTCATGTTGATGAAAGTAGTGGGATATGGAATGAAATGTTTGGACATTTTAATTTTAGATACATGAAACATATTAGCAAGAAAATATTGGTTGATGGTCTACCAAACATCCATTTATCCAAGGGAGTGTGTGAGAGATGTGTTCTCGTGAGATACCCTCAAGAGAAATTCAACAAGGGAAAGTATCAAAGAGCCTCTACACCTTTAGATCGGATCCATAGTGACCTCATGGGTTATTTTCCACATCCATTGATCAACAAAGAGATGTTTGTTCTCATTTTTGTTGATGATTTCTCACATTTTACATGGATGTACTTTCTGAGGAAAAAATCTGAGGTCTTTCAACACCTCAAAGACTTCAAAGCCCTAATTGAGACACAGTTCGGAAAGAAGATAAATGCCCTCCAAAATGATAATCGGGGAGAGTATGTAAATCATGAGATCCATAATCTTTTCCATGAGGTAGGGATTCAATTGCATCACATAGCTCCCTATACTCCGCAACAAAATGGAGTTGCTGAGTGNTGGAAAGAAATTCATATTCACACCAAATTATGTGGACATATAATAAATGAAAACCAACTCCAGGGTTGCTACCAGTGAGGTAAATCATTAGTCTAGATTGTATACTTTTTATGAATTCATTGAACCTGATTTTTCTTTATTGCTTACTCATGTTGATGAAAGTAGTGGGATATGGAATTAAATGTTTGGACATTTGAATTTTAGATACATGAAACATATTAGAAATAAAATATTGGTTGATGGTCTACCAAACATCCATTTATCCAAGGGAGTGTGTGAGGGATGTGTTCTCGTGAACTACCCTCAAGAGAAATTTGACATGGGAAAGTATCAGAGAGCCTCTGCACCTTTAGATCTGATCCATAGTGACCTCATGGGTCCTTTTCCACATCGATTGATCAACAAAGAGAGGGTTGTTCTCATTTTTGTTGATGATTTCTCACGTTTTACATGGATGTACTTTCTGAGGAAAAAATCTGAGGTCTTTCAACACCTCAAAGATTTCAAATCCCTGGTTGAGACATAGTCTGGAAAGAAGATAAAAGTCCTCTGAAATGATAATCGGGGAGAGTATGTAAATAATGTGATCCATAATATTTTCCATGAGGCAGGGATTCAATTGTAGCACATAGTTCCCTATACTCCATGGAAAAATGGAGTTGCTGAGTGGAAAAACCGATCTATAAAGGACATAGAATCTTGGATTTTGCATGAAAATTCACTACCGCATAGACTATGGGGAGATATGTTTTGATCTCCCCATATATATATTAGGGATAAGACCCCCTATGAGGCCTGGAGCGGCCTAAAATCGGAAGTGACCCACTTTCTCATTGTTTGTTCATGTGCATGGGCCCAGATTCCCTCTGAAAAGAGGAAGGAACTTGATCCACAGAGCAGTGAGTGAATTTTGGTTGGATACCCCGATGGTGTGAAGGGATATAGACTTATTGATATTTCCCTGGACTGGCTCATCATTGAGTGAAGTGTCCAATTCGAGGAACATGTATCGCATGTACCTCAACAGATGCATGCAGACACCTTCATTCTTCCACCTGTCAGAGATGATGAGCATGCACATGCTGACTCGTCTTCAGATGAGATTTTTTATTCAGAGGAATCAGATGATTCAGATTCAGATTCAGTACATTCAGATGTAGAGTCAGAGAATCCAGATGCAATTGCCGAACCAGAGAAGAGGCTCAAGAGGGCACATACTACTCTACAGGATGCAGGGGATCATGTTGGTGATCCAGCCGATACTAGGAGGACTCGATATGATTTCGAGGAGCCTCCTATTTCTCTC
>JZKD02S1885748.1:27978-43760 GCA_000966675.3 Picea glauca
ATGATAATCGGGGAGAGTATGTAAATCATGAGATCCATAATCTTTTCCATGAGGTAGGGATTCAATTGCATCACATAGCTCCCTATACTCCGCAACAAAATGGAGTTGCTGAGTGGAAAAACCGATCTATAAAGGAGATGGAATCTTGTATGTTGCATGAAAATTCACTACCACATAGACTATGGGGATATATGTTTTGATCTCCCCATGGGTCTATCAGGGATAAGACCCACTACGAGGCTTAGAGAAGCCTCAAACCGGAAGTGACCCACTTTCACATTTTTGGTTCACGTGCATGGGCCCAGATTCCCTCTGAAAAGAGGAAGGAACTTTATCCACAGAGAACTGAGTGAATTTTGGTTGGATACCCCGACGATGTGAAGGGATATAGGATTATTGATATTTCTTTGGACCGGCTCATCATTGAGTGAAGTGTCCAATTCAAGGAACGTGTCTCTCATGTACCTCAACAACCACATCTAGACACCTTTATTCTTTCATGTGTCTGAGATGATGAGCATGCACATGTTGACTCGTCTTCAGATGAGATTTTTTATTCAGAGGAATCAAATGATTCAGATTCAGATTCAGTACATTTAGATGTAGATTTAGAGAATCTAGATGCAGTTGCCAAGCCATACTAGAGGCTCAAGTGGGCACAAACTACTCTACAGGATGCAGGGGATCACGTTGGTGATTCAGCCGATACTAGGAGGACTCGATATGATTTCGAGGAGCCTCCTATTTCACTCACTTCCACTAAACCATTTCCCTCCAGGCATATTTTCTTGGTTCAGTCTTCATATCCACAGTCTTATGACGAGGCTGTTGGAAATCCCTTTTGGGAATCCACAATGTAGGAGAAGTACAAATCCCTCCTCGAGAGCCAAACTTGGGATCTAGTTCCCCTTCCTTCTGGGAGGAAACTTGTCAGATGTAGATGGGTCTACAGGACCAAGAGCGCAGCGAATGGACATATCAACAGATACAAAGCTAGGCTTGTTGCCAAAGGCTTTTAGCAGGTTCATGGTATTGACTATGATGAGACCTTCGCTCCAGTAGCAAAGATGGATTCCATAGGATTGGTACTTGAAATTGCGACATCCAAGGGATGGGAAATCCATCAGATGGACATGAAGAATGCATTTCTTCATGATGATCTCTCTCAGGAGATCTACATGGAGAAGCCCTAGGGATTTATGCATGACTCATCTTTGGTCTGTCGACTGAAGAAGTCACTTTATGGCCTCAAGAAGGCTCTAAGGGCATGGTATGAAAATATGGATTCCTACCTATTCTCACAAAACTTTGTACCTTGAAAATCAAACCTGAATGTCTACATGCTCAGGAAAAATGATTCACTTGTACTTTTAGTTATGTATGTCGATGATTTACTGATCACCGGGTGCTCGAATTCAATGATTATTGCAGTCAAGAGGATTCTACATGATAGGTTTTTGGTGATGGACATGGGTCCACTATAGTTCTTCCTTGGAATCAATATCAGTCAGGATGCATCAGGCATCAAACTATCTCAGGCCAAGTATACACGAGATCTCCTTGAGATATTTCACATGATAGAATGAAAGTTTGCTCCTACTCCTTTCCTATCCAGAGTCAAAATTGAGAATGGCGGGGAGACTCCACTGGTTGACAACACACTGTACAGACAGCTAGTGGGGATCTTGTTGTATCTCACACACTCCAAAACAGACCTCTCGTATACAATGGGCACAGTTTCCAGGTTCATGCAGGAGCCGCATGAGCTACATTGAAGAGATGCAAAGCATATCCTTCGATACATACAGGGAACCATCACCTTTTGGATTCATTATGCATCAAACTCTACATGAGATCTCATCGGGTTTACTAATTTCGATTTGGCTGGTGATAGAATTGATCGCAAGTCCACATCTGGTTACTCACTCAGTCTTGGTTTTGGGCCTATCTATTGGTTGAGAAAAAAACAAGATTCCATTTCTCTATCTTCAGCCAAGGTAGAGTACAGAGGGGTAGTTAACATAACCATTCAATCTATGTGGCTATAACATTTTCTCCCTGAGTTGGGAATTCAGTTTCATTGGTCGATCGTCATCTAGTGTGACAACCAGAGCACCCTAGAGTTATGCAGAGATCCAATTCAGAGGAAACAGATGAAGCACATCGAGATCTACATGCAATACATCGATACTTAGTACATAAGGGGCTTATCGACTTAAAATTTTTTCCTTCAGCAGAACAGACGACAAACATCTTCACCAAGACCTTCACTAAGCAGAAGTTCCATTCTCTACGAATTTTTCTTGGAGTGAAGGACGCAGTTTCGTAACAACTGTAGTTCTTCCTTTTACATACATTTTACCTTGAGGGGGGGGGGGGTTTCTAATGAGGTTTTCCCTCTTTCCTCAGTTTTTTTTAGTGTATCTTTTGTATTTGGGTACCTACCATGGTCTCGTTGTCAGGACCCATTCTTTATTTTCACCATAGTGATGTTTAGTGGGGGTGTTGGAGTTACTTCACACACACCTAGGATTTATTTTTCCTAAGGTTTTTCTTATTTATTATTCATAATTAATCATTATCTAGTCTCCTATATTTTAGGGGAGAATATTCCACCTAGAGAATATTCTCTTTCAGTTGACACTTCCGTTTGACTAGTTGAGTTGAGTTTAGATGTTACATTGGTTTTGTCACCATGCAACATTGCGATCATCACCATGCTAATTCAAACTTTCCCTGGTATCATCACTAGACTAGCGCATTACCCTTCATTCCATAAGTTATCTCCTCACTACTCTCTGTTCAGTCAGTTAACTGAAGACTAGTTGACTAGTTAACTCAACTAGGTGGCAGTTCACTCCCGTAACATCCTGAGAGACTATACTAGGTGGAATTTCACTCCCTTAACTGTTGGTGTGTGTCCAGATCACTCTAGACCACCTCTATGGTGCATTGGTTCTCCTCCAATGCGCACTCATTGATTTATATAGAGTATATCATGTGTAAATCATTTATTATTCAAACGGTTAATGAGAATTCTTTCATTATTTCTCTCCCTCTTCTTCTTTCTCAAATTCTCTCTGCAAATGTGTGTATTATTGTTTATCTAGATATATTCTGTGTAGGTTCAATACATTTACAGGAATGCCTCTTTTACTCAAAGATGTGAATAAAGGGGGATCCGCTTCATTCCATTGTCGATAGAAGCATTCATAAGAACCTCATCTCAGTAGACCTCATCAAGTGGTTGGACCTTCTGACGATACTGCACCCATAACCCTACACCATTGGAGTCCATTGATAAGGAAGAGATCTTTATTTCAACCAACAGTGTCGTCTGCCCTACAACATCAAGCCTTTCAAAGATGAGGTATTGTGTGATATATATCCCCTTGAATTTTGTGATTTTCTTTTAGGACAACCATAATTGTGGAAGTGACATGTTGTATATGATTCTAGACCTCATAGTGTTATTATTACTTTGAGTAGAAAATTGTATAGGATAACAGAGGTAGCGCCAACTACCACTATTTATTTAATCTCTTATAAGAAATGTAGTAAGGTTATTTCACATAACGAGAATTTTGTCTTCTTTATTATTCATGCTCACAGTAAGCAGAAGGTCAGTGAAACATCCACATCCTCTACACAAATCCTCTCTTCGCAGCAAAATAAAGTGGATGGGATCATGGAAGAGTACAAATACATCTTCTCCTCACCCATCGGGGTACCGACGCACTTCCAAGTCAAGCATCCAATTGATCTAATATTTGGTGCACCTCTTCCTAATAGACCAGTCTATCATCGCTCGCTGATGGAAAATGACGAAATAAAGCATATGATCCAATAGCTACTTAAAAATGGGAACATCAGACCCAACTCCTCCCCTTTCGGAAGCCCGATTTTACTAGTGCAGAAGAAATATGGGACCAGGTGGTTATGCATTGATTAGAGAGAATTAAACAAAATAACATTCAGCAACCAGTACCCAATTCATAGAATTGATAACCTTCTTGACCTACTCAAGGGTGAAAAGTTCTTCATCAAGATTGACCTAAAGTATGGCTACCACCAGGTACCCAACAAACCAGCTTACGTATGGAAGACAATGTTCAAATCTAAAGAACGTCTCTTCAAATGGTTTTTCATGCCCTTCGGCTTAACAAATGCACCAAACACTTTCATGAGGTTATTGGATGATGTATTGAGACCCTTCACCAAATATTTTGTGGTGGTATATTTGGATGACATCCTAATCTTCAATAGAACTTGGGAGGAGCACATGCAGCGTATTCAATAGGTTTTGAGCACTTTGTAGAAACAAAATATATATTCCAACTTGTAAAAATGATCCTTTGGCATGAACAGGGTCCAATACTTGGGATACATTGTTGATGAGCATGGGGTACATGTTGATCCAGTTAAGGTCCAAGTCATCCTTGACTAGCCAACCCCGAGCACACTAACTGAGATTCAGAGCTTCTTGGGAATGGCCAACTTCTACCAACGGTTCGTGTTGTGATTCTCCCATATTTCATGCACCCTCATCCCTGTGACCAAAGGCTGTGGCAGGGAAAATTTCACATCGGGGAAGGAACAACAACAAACATTTGATGATCTAAAGAATCGCTTGTGCTCATCTCTAGTACTCTCCTTACCCGATCTGCAACAATTGTTTGAGATTGAAACTGATGCATCTAACTATGTTGTAGGCACAGTTCTCACTCAGCACGATCATCTAGTAGCATACCATAGTGAGACACTCTCAGATATTTTCTAGAAATAACCCACCTATGACAAGGAAATGTATTCCATTGCACAAGATTGTCATCAATGGAAACATTACATTCTTGGAAAGGAGAAAATCATCCACATTGATCACAAGCCTTTGCAATGCATACAAACATAAGGGAAGTTGCATAATGACCGCCATCATAAGTTGTCCACCTACCTGCAACAATTTCATATTCTCAACATAAAGTATAAGACACGGAGCACAAATTGTGTCGTTGACTACTTCAGTTGACCTCCTGTGGCTGCACTCACCACCATGCTCCATTCCTGTGGACATGATTCATCTGAGTGGCCCGAACTTTATCAACAAGATCCAGACTTTGCCACCGCCTATCCTCTCTTGGGTACACACATGAATGTCACCAATTTTCACATCCATGATGGACTATTATTCCATCTGGGCCATCTCCGTGTTCTTGCAAGAGAGTGTGGAAAATTTATTTGGGAGGCTCACTACAGTCGGATGGAAGGACATTTTGGCATGGAAAAAATTGTGGTCATTTTACATAAACATTTTATTGGCCAAACTTTCGACAGGACGTCAGAAAATATATTATATATTGTACTTCATATGTCATTTCCAAGACAGTCATAAAGAATAAAGGCTTATACCCCCCTCTTCCTACTCTTGGTATTCCTTGGGAAGTCATCTTGATGGATTACATTTCTGGCCTTTAGTCCACCAAACAAGGAAATGATTGTGTGTTTGTGGTAGTTGATCGGTTTTCGAACATGACCATCCTCATAGCCTACAAGAAGAGAATTGTAGTGACAGATACTACCCATCTCTTCCTTGAACAAGTGTGGGTCCATTTTGGTATGCTACATACCCTCATATCTGATCGAGATAGCACGTTCCTTAACACATTTTGGTTTAGTCTCTAGTCACTATTGGACACCAAGCTCAACAAATCCACTACTTTCCACCCCCAAACTGACGGCCAAATAGATTCCATCAATTAGATGATTATGCACATCCTGCACATGTACAACTCTAAGCATCCATGTACATGGGATGATAGTATTCCCTATTTTCAACATAGCTACAACAGGGCTCTCCATAGCCCCACCATCCATAACCCATTTTAGGTGGGTCTGGGATTCCAACCATTGGGTCCCATTGAGGTTGCATTACCTCTTGCAACCACACAATAAGAATATTCCCATGTTCATTATGAGGCCGAAAAAGCCACCAGATTCATTGAGTGGATTCAGCACATCCACCAATAGGTCCATGTCATTTTTCATAAATCCAATGCTAAGTTCAAGCAACGCCATGATCAACATAGGGTACCACACCAGCTTCAGGTGGGAGACATGTTCTAGTTACATTTTCATAAAGAGCACCTTATGGGTGCCCATCGGAACCTCTTCCCACTTCTCTATGGGCCTTACACTATCACTAAGTTTGTGGGTAGCAATGCTTTTGAGCTCAAAAATCCACCCTTCTTTTGCTTCCACCCAATGTTCAATGTGGACCTCATTCAACCATATCTTCCACCATTATTGGACACCTTAGAGATCGCAGAACAGCTGACACCAACATAGCTCAACCATGACTGCGTGGAATAGACATCCACTGATCATATCATGGACACAGGTCAAGGACACTCACCAGTAGAGGATCCACCTTTATCAAGTTGTCAAGGTAGAGAATCTCCTACACCAAGGCAAATGGCTCACCTGGGGCCAAATTTAGTAAAAAAAACCCCACCTGATGGGGGAATTAAATGCAATGGATCCCATTCACTCCTAAGGGGGGAGGACTCATCTAGGTGGATATTGGTGGCCACCAACCTATTCCAACTAGATGCTCTTGACAGGTTTTAGTTCAGCACGTTCCTTTATACTTATTTATAATTTTGGGTTCTACACTTTCAGGGCTTTCTAAATCCCTACACATATTCCAGGAGGATAGTGGTGGCCACTCACCTAATCCAATTGGATTATTCTAGAATTTTTCATGTCATCACATCTTTCTGTACTTTTAGGGTTGTTTTGGGGCCATAAATAATGTTTTTTTGACTTGCCATGGTCAAACTATAAACAAAGTTAGAGTTTGATGACATAATGTGTAGTTATCAAAAATACCTTTCCAATGGGATATTATAGGCATGAAATGGAGGTCGTATGAAACATTTACGACCCTAAGAAGTTGAGGTATCAACTTACCCAGTGAGGCCCACATAAAGTTTGGCGTTTCATCTCCTAGGGTTAGGTTTTTGGATGTCTAGGGTTTTGGCATTCATGAGTAATGTTAAAAAGGCCTCTAGAGACTCATTGTAATCATTTTGCTTAGACTGATGCACATAGAAACCACATCTCTTCTTAGATATAGCTACCAACATTCGAGAAAGTTGTTTTCAGTTGTGCAGTTTTACAGTTTCATCATATTTCATTTATTCAATAGAATTTATTGTTCACTGGATATCTATTTTTTTCTTCGTATCTTTGTCTTATTGTATTCATTTACATAAAACCCATAGGGTATGAATACTATTTTCTTGTCCCTTACCAAAAAGGCATTGAAACCTTGCAGTATGGTATGGTGGAAAATTTCTCCCAACACCAACTTGCCTGACACATGGGCTAGTAGTAAGTGTGTTGCATCGATGGCTCTGAAAATTCTAATATAAGTTATTCTTTCTTCGAGGTACCAATGTCCTATATCGGATATCAATTTCCTCGTTGTCTCTGAGAGCCTTGGGAAATCTTGTTTAAAGATATGTGAATAGACTCGAGATATGAATCCATCATAAATTATAGTGATCGATCCTTTCTAATTGTTTTCCCATACGATAGTGAAATTAACATGAACTAGCAACTCACAGACATGGAAGCTTAGACTCAATCCTAAGAACACATTTGTAGTGCATATCGAATCTAGAAGATAATATGCCATGCAAAATGTAGGGATTTCTCTGGCTTTTGGGTTTTTTGCTTCCTCTATTCTGATGCTTAATTGTTTTGAGATAATATCTCCCCAATTAAAAAAGTTCCTTGATCAATCCATTGTGTAATCCAAAGGCATCCAAGCATCAGAAAACCTGCAGCATTTTTTTCCTCACACAGACAACAAATCAAGGCCATCAATAATATGTAGGGTTCCTTGAGGTTCACTGTATTGTACCACTCTAAGGCTTGGTTCACGAATTTATTGTCCTCCCTCCACTAGGATGTTAGTAATTGACTGGTGTTATGGTGTTCATAGAATGCAACAACAAAATCCTTATTTATCCTAACCTCGACATCCTTGATTTTATTGTATGTGCTCACNTGGTTGGATACCCCGACGATGTGAAGGGATATAGGATTATTGATATTTCTTTGGACCGGCTCATCATTGAGTGAAGTGTCCAATTCAAGGAACGTGTCTCTCATGTACCTCAACAGCCGCATCCAGACACCTTTATTCTTCCATGTGTCTGAGATGATGAGTGTGCACATGTTGACTCATATTCAGATGAGATTTTTTATTCAGAGGAATCAAATGATTCAGATTCAGATTCAGTACATTCAGATGTAGAGTTAGAGAATCTAGATGCAATTGCCAAGCCATACTAGAGGCTCAAGTGGGCACAGACTACTCTACAGGATGCAGGGGATCACGTTGGTGATCCGGCCGATACTAGGAGGACTTGATATGATTTCGAGGAGCCTCCTATTTCACTCACTGCCACTAAACCATTTCCCTCCAGGCATATTTTCTTGGTTCAGTCTTCATATCCACAGTCTTATGACGAGGCTGTTGGAAATCCCTTTTGGGAATCCACAATGTAGGAGAAGTACAACTCCCTCCTCGAGAACCAAACTTGGGATCTAGTTCCCCTTCCTTCTGGGAGGAAACTTGTCAGATGTAGATGGGTCTACAGGACCAAGAGCGCAGCGAATGGACATATCAACAGATACAAAGCTAGGCTTGTTGCCAAAGGATTTTAGCAGGTTCATGGTATTGACTATGATGAGACCTTCGCTCCAGTAGCAAAGATGGATTCCATAGGATTGGTACTTGAAATTGCGACATCCAAGGGATGGGAAATCCATTAGATGGACATGAAGAATGCATTTCTTCATGATGATCTCTCTCAGGAGATCTACATGGAGAAGCCCCAGGGATTTATGCATGACTCATATTTGGTCTGTCGACTGAAGAAGTCACTTTATGGCCTCAAGAAGGCTCTAAGGGCATGGTATGAAAATATGGATTCCTACCTATTCTCACAAAACTTTGTACCTTGAAAATCAAACCTGAATGTCTACATGCTCAGGAAAAATGATTCACTTGTACTTTTAGTTATGTATGTCGATGATTTACTGATCACCGGGTGCTCGAATTCAATGATTATTGCAGTCAAGAGGATTCTACATGATAGGTTTTTGGTGATGGACATGGGTCCACTATAGTTCTTCCTTGGAATCAATATCAGTCAGGATGCATCGGGCATCAAACTATCTCAGGCCAAGTATACACGAGATCTCCTTGAGATATTTCACATGATAGAATGAAAGTTTGCTCCTACTCCTTTCCTATCCAGAGTCGAACTTGAGAATGGCGGGGAGACTCCACTGGTTGACAACACACTGTTCAGACAGCTAGTGGGGATCTTGTTGTATATCACACACTCCAAAACAGACCTCTCGTATATAGTGGGCATAGTTTCCAGGTTCATGCAGGAGCCGCATGAGCTACATTGGAGAGATGCAAATCATATCCTTTGATACATACAGGGAACCATCACCTTTTGGATTAATTATGCATCAGACTCTACATGAGATCTCACTGGGTTTACTAATTTTGATTTGGCTGGTGATAGAATTGATCGCAAGTCTACATCTGGTTACTCACTCAGTCTTGGTTTTGGGCCTATCTGTTGGTTGAGAAAAAAGCAAGCTTCTATTTCTCTATCTTCAGCCAAGGTAGAGTACAGAGGGGTAGTTAACATAACCATTCAATCTATGTGGCTATAACATTTTCTCCGTGAGTTGGGAATTCAGTTTCATTGGTCGATCGTCATCTAGTGTGACAACCAGAGCACCCTAGAGTTCTGCAGAGATCCAATTCAGAGGCAACAGATGAAGCACATCGAGATCTACATGAAATACATCCGATACTTAGTACATAAGGGGCTCATCGACTTAAAATTTTTTCCTTCAGCAGAACAGATGACAAACATCTTCACCAAGACCTTCACTAAGCAGAAGTTCCATTCTCTACGAATTTTTCTTGGAGTGAAGGATGCAGTTTCCTAACAACTATAGTTCTTCCTTTTACATACATTTTACCTTGAGGGGGGGGTTTTCTAATGAGGTTTTCCCTCTTTCCTCAGTTTTTTTTAGTGTATCTTTTGTATTTGGGTACCTACCATGGTCTCGTTGTCGGGACCCATTCTTTATTTTCACCATAGTGATGTTTAGTGGGGGTGTTGGAGTTACTTCACACACACCTAGGATTTCTTTTTCCTAAGGTTTTTCTTATTTATTATTCATAATTAATCATTATCTAGTCTCCTATATTTTAGGGGAGAATATTCTACCTAGAGAATATTCTCTTTCAGTTGACACTTCCGTTTGACTAGTTGAGTTGAGTTTAGATGTTACATTGGTTTTGTCACCATGCAACATTGCGATCATCACCATGCTAATTCAAAATTTCCTTGGTATCATCACTAGACTGGCGCATTACCCTTGATTCCATAAGTTATCTCCTCACTACTCTCTGTTCAATCAGTTAACTGAAGACTAGTTGACTAGTTAACTCAACTAGGTGGCAGTTCACTCCCGTAACTTCCTGAGAGACTATACTAGGTGGAATTTCACTCCCTTAACTGTTGGTGTGTGTCCAGATCACTCTAGACCACCTCTATGGTGCATTGGTTCTCCTCCAATGTGCACTCATTGATTTATATAGAGTATATCATGTGTAAATCATTTATTATTCAAATAGTTAATGAGAATTCTTTCATTATTTCTCTCCCTCTTCTTCTTTCTCAAATTCTCTCTGCAAATGTGTGTATTATTGTTTATCTAGATATATTCTGTGTAGGTTCAAGACATTTACAGGAATTCCTCTTTTACTCAAATATGTGAATAAAGGGGGCTCCGCTTCATTCCATTGTCGATAGAAGCAGTCATAAGAACCTCATCTCAGTAGACCTCATCACGTGGTTGGACCTTCTGACGATACTGCACCCATAACCCTACACCATTGGAGTCCATTGCTAAGGAAGAGATCTTTATTTCAACCAACAATGTCGTCTACCCTACAACATCAAGCCTTTCAAAGATGAGGTATTGTGTGATATATATCCCCTTGAATTTTGTGATTTTCTTTTAGGACAACCATATTTGTGGAAGTGACATGTTGTATACGATTCTAGACCTCATAGTGTTATTATTACTTTGAGTAGAAAATTGTATAGGATAACAGAGGTAGCGCCAACTACCACTATTTATTTAATCTCTTATAAGAAATGTAGTAAGGTTATTTCACATAACGAGAATTTTGTCTTCTTTATTATTCATGCTCACAGTAAGCAGAAGGTCAGTGAAACATCCACATCCTCTACACAAATCCTCTCTTCGCAGCAAAATAAAGTGGATGGGATCATGGAAGAGTACAAATACATCTTCTCCTCACCCATCGGGGTACCGACGCACTTCCAAGTCAAGCATCCAATTGATCTAATATTTGGTGCACCTCTTCCTAATAGACCAGTCTATCATCGCTCGCTGATGGAAAATGACGAAATAAAGCATATGATCCAATAGCTACTTAAAAATGGGAACATCAGACCCAACTCCTCCCCTTTCGGAAGCCCGATTTTACTAGTGCAGAAGAAATATGGGACCAGGTGGTTATGCATTGATTAGAGAGAATTAAACAAAATAACATTCAGCAACCAGTACCCAATTCATAGAATTGATAACCTTCTTGACCTACTCAAGGGTGAAAAGTTCTTCATCAAGATTGACCTAAAGTATGGCTACCACCAGGTACCCAACAAACCAGCTTACGTATGGAAGACAATGTTCAAATCTAAAGAACGTCTCTTCAAATGGTTTTTCATGCCCTTCGGCTTAACAAATGCACCAAACACTTTCATGAGGTTATTGGATGATGTATTGAGACCCTTCACCAAATATTTTGTGGTGGTATATTTGGATGACATCCTAATCTTCAATAGAACTTGGGAGGAGCACATGCAGCGTATTCAATAGGTTTTGAGCACTTTGTAGAAACAAAATATATATTCCAACTTGTAAAAATGATCCTTTGGCATGAACAGGGTCCAATACTTGGGATACATTGTTGATGAGCATGGGGTACATGTTGATCCAGTTAAGGTCCAAGTCATCCTTGACTAGCCAACCCCGAGCACACTAACTGAGATTCAGAGCTTCTTGGGAATGGCCAACTTCTACCAACGGTTCGTGTTGTGATTCTCCCATATTTCATGCACCCTCATCCCTGTGACCAAAGGCTGTGGCAGGGAAAATTTCACATCGGGGAAGGAACAACAACAAACATTTGATGATCTAAAGAATCGCTTGTGCTCATCTCTAGTACTCTCCTTACCCGATCTGCAACAATTGTTTGAGATTGAAACTGATGCATCTAACTATGTTGTAGGCACAGTTCTCACTCAGCACGATCATCTAGTAGCATACCATAGTGAGACACTCTCAGATATTTTCTAGAAATAACCCACCTATGACAAGGAAATGTATTCCATTGCACAAGATTGTCATCAATGGAAACATTACATTCTTGGAAAGGAGAAAATCATCCACATTGATCACAAGCCTTTGCAATGCATACAAACATAAGGGAAGTTGCATAATGACCGCCATCATAAGTTGTCCACCTACCTGCAACAATTTCATATTCTCAACATAAAGTATAAGACACGGAGCACAAATTGTGTCGTTGACTACTTCAGTTGACCTCCTGTGGCTGCACTCACCACCATGCTCCATTCCTGTGGACATGATTCATCTGAGTGGCCCGAACTTTATCAACAAGATCCAGACTTTGCCACCGCCTATCCTCTCTTGGGTACACACATGAATGTCACCAATTTTCACATCCATGATGGACTATTATTCCATCTGGGCCATCTCCGTGTTCTTGCAAGAGAGTGTGGAAAATTTATTTGGGAGGCTCACTACAGTCGGATGGAAGGACATTTTGGCATGGAAAAAATTGTGGTCATTTTACATAAACATTTTATTGGCCAAACTTTCGACAGGACGTCAGAAAATATATTATATATTGTACTTCATATGTCATTTCCAAGACAGTCATAAAGAATAAAGGCTTATACCCCCCTCTTCCTACTCTTGGTATTCCTTGGGAAGTCATCTTGATGGATTACATTTCTGGCCTTTAGTCCACCAAACAAGGAAATGATTGTGTGTTTGTGGTAGTTGATCGGTTTTCGAACATGACCATCCTCATAGCCTACAAGAAGAGAATTGTAGTGACAGATACTACCCATCTCTTCCTTGAACAAGTGTGGGTCCATTTTGGTATGCTACATACCCTCATATCTGATCGAGATAGCACGTTCCTTAACACATTTTGGTTTAGTCTCTAGTCACTATTGGACACCAAGCTCAACAAATCCACTACTTTCCACCCCCAAACTGACGGCCAAATAGATTCCATCAATTAGATGATTATGCACATCCTGCACATGTACAACTCTAAGCATCCATGTACATGGGATGATAGTATTCCCTATTTTCAACATAGCTACAACAGGGCTCTCCATAGCCCCACCATCCATAACCCATTTTAGGTGGGTCTGGGATTCCAACCATTGGGTCCCATTGAGGTTGCATTACCTCTTGCAACCACACAATAAGAATATTCCCATGTTCATTATGAGGCCGAAAAAGCCACCAGATTCATTGAGTGGATTCAGCACATCCACCAATAGGTCCATGTCATTTTTCATAAATCCAATGCTAAGTTCAAGCAACGCCATGATCAACATAGGGTACCACACCAGCTTCAGGTGGGAGACATGTTCTAGTTACATTTTCATAAAGAGCACCTTATGGGTGCCCATCGGAACCTCTTCCCACTTCTCTATGGGCCTTACACTATCACTAAGTTTGTGGGTAGCAATGCTTTTGAGCTCAAAAATCCACCCTTCTTTTGCTTCCACCCAATGTTCAATGTGGACCTCATTCAACCATATCTTCCACCATTATTGGACACCTTAGAGATCGCAGAACAGCTGACACCAACATAGCTCAACCATGACTGCGTGGAATAGACATCCACTGATCATATCATGGACACAGGTCAAGGACACTCACCAGTAGAGGATCCACCTTTATCAAGTTGTCAAGGTAGAGAATCTCCTACACCAAGGCAAATGGCTCACCTGGGGCCAAATTTAGTAAAAAAAACCCCACCTGATGGGGGAATTAAATGCAATGGATCCCATTCACTCCTAAGGGGGGAGGACTCATCTAGGTGGATATTGGTGGCCACCAACCTATTCCAACTAGATGCTCTTGACAGGTTTTAGTTCAGCACGTTCCTTTATACTTATTTATAATTTTGGGTTCTACACTTTCAGGGCTTTCTAAATCCCTACACATATTCCAGGAGGATAGTGGTGGCCACTCACCTAATCCAATTGGATTATTCTAGAATTTTTCATGTCATCACATCTTTCTGTACTTTTAGGGTTGTTTTGGGGCCATAAATAATGTTTTTTTGACTTGCCATGGTCAAACTATAAACAAAGTTAGAGTTTGATGACATAATGTGTAGTTATCAAAAATACCTTTCCAATGGGATATTATAGGCATGAAATGGAGGTCGTATGAAACATTTACGACCCTAAGAAGTTGAGGTATCAACTTACCCAGTGAGGCCCACATAAAGTTTGGCGTTTCATCTCCTAGGGTTAGGTTTTTGGATGTCTAGGGTTTTGGCATTCATGAGTAATGTTAAAAAGGCCTCTAGAGACTCATTGTAATCATTTTGCTTAGACTGATGCACATAGAAACCACATCTCTTCTTAGATATAGCTACCAACATTCGAGAAAGTTGTTTTCAGTTGTGCAGTTTTACAGTTTCATCATATTTCATTTATTCAATAGAATTTATTGTTCACTGGATATCTATTTTTTTCTTCGTATCTTTGTCTTATTGTATTCATTTACATAAAACCCATAGGGTATGAATACTATTTTCTTGTCCCTTACCAAAAAGGCATTGAAACCTTGCAGTATGGTATGGTGGAAAATTTCTCCCAACACCAACTTGCCTGACACATGGGCTAGTAGTAAGTGTGTTGCATCGATGGCTCTGAAAATTCTAATATAAGTTATTCTTTCTTCGAGGTACCAATGTCCTATATCGGATATCAATTTCCTCGTTGTCTCTGAGAGCCTTGGGAAATCTTGTTTAAAGATATGTGAATAGACTCGAGATATGAATCCATCATAAATTATAGTGATCGATCCTTTCTAATTGTTTTCCCATACGATAGTGAAATTAACATGAACTAGCAACTCACAGACATGGAAGCTTAGACTCAATCCTAAGAACACATTTGTAGTGCATATCGAATCTAGAAGATAATATGCCATGCAAAATGTAGGGATTTCTCTGGCTTTTGGGTTTTTTGCTTCCTCTATTCTGATGCTTAATTGTTTTGAGATAATATCTCCCCAATTAAAAAAGTTCCTTGATCAATCCATTGTGTAATCCAAAGGCATCCAAGCATCAGAAAACCTGCAGCATTTTTTTCCTCACACAGACAACAAATCAAGGCCATCAATAATATGTAGGGTTCCTTGAGGTTCACTGTATTGTACCACTCTAAGGCTTGGTTCACGAATTTATTGTCCTCCCTCCACTAGGATGTTAGTAATTGACTGGTGTTATGGTGTTCATAGAATGCAACAACAAAATCCTTATTTATCCTAACCTCGACATCCTTGATTTTATTGTATGTGCTCAC
>JZKD02S1885759.1:0-17378 GCA_000966675.3 Picea glauca
TGGACTGATGTGCACAAGCATATGAGGTCTTAGTTTAACTTCAGTTAGTAGGTTGTAGTGAGGGTGAGTAGAAGGAAGAATTCAATGAGAAGGATGTAGAGGTCTGTCGTGGACATCGGGTCTTCCAGCAGCCCAAAGAATAAAAACTTAAACTCGAGATCTTCTTGAGTTCAAATCATAAAGAAACTGAAAGGAATTATAACAACACTACAATCGAACATCCATCATAATGCAGTCACAATAATTCAAGAGAATAAGTCAATCATGAACTCTTTCAGCATCAGAAGGAAACAAGAGGGAGTAATAAAGATGATAGTCATTAAACAAGAAGTCCCAAATACAGATACATAGCCAGAAAACCAGAAGCTTCATTAAGACTTTACAATACGGGAGCTTTGCTCTACCATCGACCATGACAAAATATCAAAACTGAGTATTTATACTCAAAGAAACTCACTCCCTTCAGAAGCACACTCTGGTCATTGCATTCAAGTCTTGGCATCTGCTGCTTATTCTGTCAGGATGCACTTGCATTCTTTTGTCATACGCAATAGTGGATCGGTATGGGGTTCACAAGAAAATCTATGAAAGGAAACTTTCGGCTGACAATATTCCTTCATGGTCGTCTCTTCCATGCTTTCCATTTATGTGGTGAAACGAGGTTTCAACCACCTTCCCCATTTTCATTAACTAATTTCATCGGGATTAGGGCGAAGCCTAACGCCCATGAATGCTTCAGGTGAATGCATAATTCATTTTAGTCAATTCTGGAGCCTCAAGACCACGCAAATCCTTCTCTGTGACAAACTCGAGCACTCTGAGCTTTTGCGAAGCCCCCTTTATTTTCCCATACGACCATGGGCTGTGACCCCATGCTTATCCGATGCGAAATCTCAGGATTTCACATTTCGGGAGTTTGCACTCCCCTTGACTTCCAACATCACGATGCCCAAAATCGCGAAACTACCATTGAGAACGGGGGTCGGTCTTGCTTCAAAATGGATGGCCACGATCCTTTTCTTGACAACATGAAATGCTAGCTATGCGATGAGCGTTGGCCCCTGTTTCTGGACCTACTTCCCATGTGATCAAGTGATGAAACCACAGGCCCAATTCTCGGGCATTTCGCGATTTCATGTTTCGGGGGTCTCGCACCATGTTCCACTTCTGAAACCCGATCCATGAAATCATGATCCGGCTGATCCAGCACCACGGGTCCCTTAATTTGGATGGCCCTGATTGAAACCATCGACTTTTTGGGTATCGGGATTTCAAGCTATGGATGCACCTTTACGACAGGAATATCGAACTCCCAATTCACGATCCTACGATATTTCTCGATGTCAGATCAACGGCCCTCGGCTCTTCACAATCAGACAGACCAGATATTCCCTTTCATGAATCGAGATTTCGCGATCCTTGCTGAACAATTTTACAACATTTGAACTCGTGATTCTCGTGCCCGCTTGATTTAAGTCCATATTAGACTGCTCTCAGTGTTGCGGCCTATGACAATCAATACTTGGATGACATGGCTAGACAACATAAGGATTAGTGACAGAGGCTGAGGGAGTGATCTTTCAAAACAGAAAGGGCAAGCTAGAAAATGGCTCTGCCGACTACAAATGGGGGAAAATAAGGACATGGCCGACACAAATAATGAAAATGGGGCAAGGGTACAGACTCGGGTAAATCGACACATGCCTATAGGCCTTGACAACTTCATGTGATGACATCACCTATCCTAATATTCCCAGATTGGGAAAATACATTTCATGTACATGTAGATGCATCAGCCATAACACTTGGTGCAATTCTGGCACAGCCAGGAGCAGGTGACTTACACCATCCTATAGCCTTTGCAATCAGAAAGTTGTCATAATCAAAGAAAAACTACAACGCCATAGAAAGAGAAGGCCTAGCAATGGTATATGCACTTCAAAAGTTCAAGCACTACTTACTGGGTAAACACTTTAAAATGTTCAAAGACCATTCTTCCCTCAAATATCTAGTCAACAAGCCAGTGTTGGGGGGTAGATCTATAGATGGCTATTGTTATTTAAAGAATTTGATTTCTAAGTGATAATCAAACCAAGGAAGTTGAATGCATAACCTGATCACCTATCAAGGGTAACTAATGGATAAGAAACTAATAACTTGGAATACGACTTCCCTGATGAACCATTATTTTCAGTACAGGTAGCTCATGAATAATTTGTCGATATTATTGAATACTTAAGTATAGGGATTGTGCCACAAGAGTTGAGCACTGCGTAGAAGAAAAATCTGGTATTAAGAGCTAAAACTATCAAATTATTGTAGGATACATATACAAGATGGGTGCAGATAACATTTTGAGAAGGTGTGTATTAGAGAATGAAAGACCTATAATTTTTTCTGAAGCTCATGAAGTTATAGTTGGAGGACACTATGCAAGAAAAGATACCGCTCATAAGGTATTGCATGTAGGATTATGCTGGACAAGGAGTATTTCCATAAATGCCAAGGAGTATTTCCATAAATGTGATGTCTTTCAGAGGGTTGGTAAACCCAACAGAAGGGATGAGATGCCCCTATGACCACAAGTAACCTTGCAGGTATTTGAAAAATAGGAAATAGACTTTGTTGGACCAATCCATCCACCAGAAAAAAGTTCAGGATCTAGATATATCATTACTACGACTGAATACTTAATAANGAGCTTTGCTCTACCATCGACCATGACAAAATATCAAAACTGAGTATTTATACTCAAAGAAACTCACTCCCTTCAGAAGCACACTCTGGTCATTGCATTCAAGTCTTGGCATCTGTTGCTTATTCTGTCAGGATGCACTTGCATTCTTTTGTCATACGCAATAGTGGATCGGTATGGGGTTCACAAGAAAATCTATGAAAGGAAACTTTCGGCTGACAATATTCCCTTCATGGTCGTCTCTTCCATGCTTTCCATTTATGTGGTGAAACGAGGTTTCAACCACCTTCCCCATTTTCATTAACTAATTTCATCGGGATTAGGGCGAAGCCTAACGCCCATGAATGATTCAGGTGAATGCATAATTCCTTTTAGTCAATTCTGGAGCTTCAAGACCACGCAAATACTTCTCTGTGACAAACTCGAGCACTCTGAGATTTTTTGAAGCCCCCTTTATTTTCCCATACGACCATGGGTTGTGACCCCATGCTTATCCGATGCGAAATCTCAGGATTTCACATTTCGTGAATTTGCACTCCCCTTGACTTCCAACATCACGATGCCCAAAATCGTGAAACTACCATTGAGAACGAGGGTCGGTCTTGCTTCAAAATGGATGGCCACGATCCTTTTCTTGACAACGTGAAATGCCAGCTATGCGATGAGCGTTGGACCCTATTTCTGGACCTACTTCCCATGTGATCAAGTGATGAAACCATAGGCCCAATTCTCGGGCATTTCGCGATTTCATGTTTCGGGGGTCTCGCACCATGTTCCACTTCTGAAACCCAATCCATGAAATCATGATCCTGCTGATCCTGCACCACGGGTCCCTTAATTTGGATCGCCCTGATTGAAACCATCGACTTTTTGGGTATCAGGATTTCAAGCTATGGATGCACCTTTACGACAAGAATCTCGAACTCCCAATTCACGATCCTACGATATTTGTCGATGTCAGATCAACAGCCCTCGGCTCTTCACGATCGGATGGACCAGATATTCCCTTTCATGAATCGATATTTCGCTATCCTTGCTGAACAATTTTACAACATTTGAACTCCTGATTCTCGTGCCCGCTTGATTTAAGTCCATATTAGACTGCTCTCAGTGTTGCGGCCTATGACAATCAATACTTGGATGANATTGATCTACCTATGTGCGGGTTAGGACCTTAACAAGGTAAGACTGATACCCATCCGAATTTTATGTCATGGGTTGGTTATAAAAGGTCAAATGGGCACAATCTCAAGAAAATATAATCTCAACTCAGAAAAATGGACTGATGTGCACAAGCATATGAGGTCTTAGTTTAACTTCAGTTAGTAGGTTGTAGTGAGGGTGAGTAGAAGGAAGAATTCAATGAGAAGGATGTAGAGGTCTGTCGTGGACATCGGGTCTTCCAGCAGCCCAAAGAATAAAAACTTAAACTCGAGATCTTCTTGAGTTCAAATCATAAAGAAACTGAAAGGAATTATAACAACACTACAATCGAACATCCATCATAATGCAGTCACAATAATTCAAGAGAATAAGTCAATCATGAACTCTTTCAGCATCAGAAGGAAACAAGAGGGAGTAATAAAGATGATAGTCATTAAACAAGAAGTCCCAAATACAGATACATAGCCAGAAAACCAGAAGCTTCATTAAGACTTTACAATACAGGAGCTTTGCTCTACCATCGACCATGACAAAATATCAAAATTGAGTATTTATACTCAAAGAAACTCACTCCCTTCAGAAGCACACTCTGGTCATTTCATTCAAGTCTTGGCATCTGCTTCTTATTCTGTCAGGATGCACTTGCATTCTTTTGTCATACGCAATAGTGGATCGGTATGGGGTTCACAAGAAAATCTATGAAAGGAAACTTTCGGCTGACAATATTTCCTTCATGGTCGTATATTCCATGCTTTCCATTTATGTGGTGAAATGAGGTTTCAACCACCTTCCCCATTTTCATTAACTAATTTCATCGAGATTAGGGCGAAGCCTAACGCCCATGAATGCTTTAGGTGAATGCATAATTCCTTTTAGTCAATTCTAGCACCTCAAGACCACGCAAATCCTTCTCTGTGACAAACGCGAGCACTCTGAGCTTTTACGAAGCCCCCTTTATTTTCCCATACGACCATGGGTTGTGACCCCATGCTTATCCGATGCGAAATCTCAGGATTTCACATTTCGGGAGTTTGCACTCCCCTTGACTTCCAACATCACGATGCCCAAAATTGCAAAACTACCATTGAGAACGGGGGTCGGTCTTGCTTCAAAATGGATGGCCACGATCCTTTTCTTGACAAAACGAAATGCCAGCTATGCAATGAGCGTTGACCCCTGTTTCTGGACCTACTTCCCATGTGATCAAATGATGAAACCACAGGCCCAATTCTCGGGCATTTCGCGATTTCATGTTTCGGGGGTCTCGCACCATGTTCCACTTCTGAAACCCAATCCATGAAATCATGATCCTGCTGATCCTGCACCACGGGTCCCTTACTTTGGATGGCCCTGATTGAAACCATCGACTTTTTGGGTATCGAGATTTCAAGCTATGGATGCACCTTTACGACAAGAATCTCGAACTCCCAATTCACGATCCTACAATATTTGTCGATGTCAGATCAACGGCCCTCGGCTCTTCACGATTGGATGGACCAGATATTCCCTTTCATGAATCGAGATTTCGCGATCCTTGCTGAACAATTTTACAACATTTGAACTCCTGATTCTCGTGCCCGCTTGATTTAAGTCCATATTAGACTGCTCTCAGTGTTGCGGCCTATGACAATCAATACTTGGATGANGTAGTAGGTGTGGAACATCACGTTTAACTGCCATTTTTTTCCCATATCGCTCAAATATCAGAGCGAAGTGAACTTCGTGGCTAAGGGTTCAGATGGCTCTAGTTCAAGGAAGGTCACACCTTCCGGCATCTCCCAATATATGAACATGATGAGGATCAGTAGCTAACTAAAATAGAACTCCTATCCCTTATCCTAAGCTTCACAACAATCTTGGTCTAACTAGTTCACTAAGTACTTTGCCCATTTCATCTGTAGCCCCTCCATGCATTTCCCTGCGAGGTCAACAATAAACCCTGTGACCTGCGTGGGTATGTTCTTCCAGACTAGCTTACCAGAAATCAACTAGAAAGTAAGGTGCATTGTGCAATTCTGGATGGAGGCTACCTTGTAGCCTTTCCCCTTCTCCACATCACCATATGTATCTTTAATATTCTATGCTAGGGTGTGGTCTACAACCTTCCCTGGGTAAAAGTCTTGTGGGTCTAGTCCCTACATGCTCAATCCGATGATCTGATGGATCAGTGTTGGGTTGATGGTGATGCGTATGTATAGCCACAAATAACCACCATGGAAGCTTGAAAGCAGGATCTTAACGCACGCATTAACCTCCTGGTGCCTTCCAAAATGGGGTATTTTCATTATGTTCATGATAGTGGACTCTGCGAGGTCCATAGTCCATGGTTGGGGGATTATCCTCAACTTCTTCCCCTTCATCCTAGTCAAATACCTGTGAGGCGAAAGCATGCTGAGTTTCTTGCGATCCCATAGGTTAAAGTCGTTGATCTTTAGTGTCATGATCTTATCCAGTTGAAGCTTGCATGTGTGTATCCCCTTTGGGAGGTACGCAGTGACCAAGGTCTAGTCGAAGTCCCTGGGGACACTGTCACGATTCACTGTGTTGGCCAAGGGTAGGATGTAGTCAGGTAGGATGGAAGAGATTAACTTCATGTTCACCAAGTCATCTCTATAATTGGTTCTTTTCTTTGTGGTGATTGTTTCAAGGTGTGCAACAGTCAATAGATAGCCAGGAGAGCTGTAGGAGGACATGGAGATGCTCTCAGACGTAGAGTGATCCATATGATTTCTAGGAGGGAAGGTGAAAGATGGAGATGGCTACTGATTTCCATAAGCATGGTCAAAGAGGGGACCGCCAACAAATGAAGAGAAAGGTTGAGATGGATAAAGAACTCGCCGAGATAAGAGCGAGGATGGAGGAGCTTGCATTTTGAATGCAACAGAGTGCAAGAACACGATGGGTGTATGAATGGCCCATGAAAAATAAGGTGAAGTGGCCAGTCAAGGAGTTGTTGGCCAAAAGACAGCAAAGTCTGTTGAAAATATGGATGAGGTATGCTGAAAGCCTCAGTGACACAGAGTTGGTTTGCATTTGTGAGCCAAAAATCAGAGAAACCCTCAGTGATGAGGAAGAGAGATCAGTTTCAGGTCTCATAAACTGCCAGGAGGGCACAGATGAATTTTCATATTTCCAGGTGGGCAATGAAATGAGATCATTGGAGGATCTCATAGACTGTCAGGAGGACAGCCATGTAAATTCATATTGCTAGGTGGGCAATGGTATGATATTAGCTAAAGATCTCATAAACTTCCAAGTGGGCAGAAGTGAACTTTTAAGTTTCCAGGTGGGCAATGGGAAGAGATCAGCTGAAGGTCTCACATACTGACAAGGGGGAAGTGCTGAAAGTTCATATTTCCAAGTGGGCAATGAGATGGGGCTAGCTGGCCTCATAGACTGCCAAGTAGGAAGCAGAAAATTCCCAAATTGCCAGGTGGGCAAGGGGAAATATTTGAGACTGTCTAAAAGTCTCTTGAACTCAAAGGAGAGTTCATATCAGCAAGGAGTGTTGACATGAGATAAGTAGAAGAGAATTTTGATCATTGGAGCAATAGAGGTGTTCCTACCAAGCAGTCCAGTTGAGGCCAGAGCATGTGTTGCATATGCAACAACAGTAGGAGGAAAGCCTGCAAAAACTGTCATGGAAGAAGATATGGAGCAACTACTGATGTTTTCCAAATAAGAAGAAGATGAGCATTCAACAGAATGGCTCAAAATTTTCAGCCAGAAAGCTAGAACGGAAATCACTGTAGTACTGGAAGTTGCAGAAAAAGAAGAAGAAGAAGAGGAAGTAGACAGCATGGATTTTGCTGACCTGTGTGAAGAATTGGAAGCCCTCGAAAGGAGGGTGATGGTGCAAAGTTTTCACATCCAACAGGCCAAGTTGGAAGAAGGTAGAGGAACATACCAGCCCCAGGAGCTGTTGGGAGAAGTTGGATTTGAGCCAACACAAGGAGAGATGACAATCAAGATGTCAGAAGGAGAAGTGATTGAGGAGCAAGTCACTCAAAAAGAGACTGCAGGACTGAAGTTTGCAGTAGAGTGGAAATCTAAGGCCATGGGAGATGAAGACATCAAGGGAGATCGAGAAAATATACCCATTGAGGAGACAAAAGTGCAGAAGAGAAGACTGCAAAAGGAGAGCCAACCACTGGAACAACTGGACGAGGTAATTGAAGAAATTAGAAGGCTGATGTTGAGTTCAATAGCAGATACTGCCAACAATGAGAAGCTGAGCAGAAGGAATCCTACAAGAGCAGCAGGGCAACAACAGTAGCAACAACGAAGCAAAGGAGCAGATGGATATCTCCAAGGGAAAGTTTGGGATCTAGGTGGATTTCAACACTGGAGAAGAGGAGCTCGTGATCAGGAGATCATGATTTTTCCAGCTAAGGAGTATGATGCAGGATCATCTCTCCACGTCAATAGTGTGCCAGCCATCCAACACATCTAGCATGAATTTATTGGAGAAAGGGAGAGGCGCAGCCCTCTTAATTTTGAAATTCAAAATTTCAATAAATGATTGTAAGGATTTTAATGCCAGACGACTCCTTTATACAGGTAGTGGTTGAGGTTTCCTTTAATGGTTACCTAAATCTAAGTCCAGATCATTCAGGACTGGACATCCATTTTTATGTAATGTAGTCGTAGGAGTACGATGTTGCTTTGAGATAGCGATAGCACAGAGGCGGTGGATGAGAATAAGCTCAAGGGAGCCCTCTTTTATAATTAGTCTCTAAGAGTAGAGAAGCAGGTTAGAATAAAAGGGGGATCTCAAGTTGAGAGGTCTCAAGAGAGAGAGTTGAGACTTGTTACAGTCCAGCCTTTGTAAACACCTTGTATAGGAATTTCTGAATTAATAGAAGAGCAGTTTTTCCTGCCATGAATCATCTTTATGTGTTTACATATTTGTATGCATTTCTTGTTTTAAATGCATAATTGATGAATTAATTCAGAAGTTTCAATTTCTTCTTGTCTTTGAGTTTCTAAGTGCAAGGAGTGCACATAGTCCACAATGTGTGCATCGACGGAGGTGAGGTAACCTCAGGAAAGGTCAAGAGTGTTGTAGGAAAATCTCCCTGCGGACAGGTAGATCGCCTCTAAGAGCTTGACCCTAACTCTAGACAGAAAATGCTTAACATGGACACTGATTTCCTTTCAAATCTATCTAAACTAACACACAAGAAGGAAGGATGATAGAAGTACCTCTTTATCTATGTTTGTCCCTGCATGCTCCGAGTTGCGCTCCAATCCTTTGCTCATCGCTGAGTTCTGTGGACAAAACAAGATACGACCACTTCCTACTCTATTGATGTTAGCTTGAAAACAGATCTATCAATTAATGATAAGTTCATGTGACATTAGACACAAACTAGAAAGAAACAAGTCAAGCGTGTCATATTGATGAGAATAAATACAGCAGTACTTACAATCGTAGATGTGAATGCGACAACTTCGTCAAGTCCCCTTCGTCTAACCCTTGTCTGAAAGATCCACAACCTGGATAACAGCAGCTTCATTGATCACTCTCCTTTGGATGACTATGTGTTTCCTCCAAGATCATAAGTTTCATATCAGTAGTTCTTCCCCTATCAGCTCTATTCCATCACCACTTATGAGATCATAAGTTTGGTGTGATTCTTCTTTTTCCATCTCCTTTCACCATTAGAAAGCTTGCTTATATAGCCTTGGAGAGGCTCAACAAACTTGAGATATCCTTGGGGAAGTTGAGGATTTGCCTCCTTTAGTTGAGGATCTGCCCTAGGATCATGGCTAGACTAGGGATTCGAATCCAACTGCCTTCCAAGAATGAAAAGATCCTTCCCCCATTCATCTCAACAACTTAACAACTGCCCAGAATAGGTAGCACTCCCTCAAAAGGACCATCAGAGCATTGTAGCACTCCCTAGTAGGATTTAGGGGGGCGCCAACGCTTTCAAAATCTATAGCGCTCCCTCAAAAGGGCCAGGGGAGCGTTATAACGCTCCCTAATAGTGTAAGGGGGAGCGCCAGCACTCCGAGATAGTGTAAGGGGGAGCGCTCCCCTCCAAAAACTCAGTTTTTTATGTGCTTTCAGATGGAAAAAGGTTTGCAAGCCTACTGACTCATTCTCCTCTTCCAAATCAAATATTTGAGGTGTTTCAAGTGTCTTTCTCATGTCGTTATAGGCACGACATAGGCATCATGGCAACATGCTTTCTTTGACACCTGTGACACTTGTGAGCAACATGCGGCACTTGCGACCTTGTGAGCAAAATGCGACACTTGCGACCTTTGTAATGACGACACTTGTGACACTATCAAAGTGAGTAATTTTGATGTGTAACATATTGCCCCCCAAAGTATGAAGTTAGAATATAGGAACTGATAATTGAAATACTTTGTAGACGTTCAAGCAAGGGTATAGACGCAGAGAACCTAACGGAAGCTTCACACAAACATCCAACAAATATCATGACATATTTCAAAACCCAAGGCAGCCATACCTATTCTTGGGTGATCAAGACTTGCAAGATATGGCCGCCATAAAATACACTGCGGATCCATAATTGTATTGATAAAAAGGTATAGCCACCAAAGATACAATGTGGATCTATACTCTGATGACTCGGACTGATCATAGCCATGAAGAATACACAGTGGATCTACGAGATGACAAGACATAGCCACGACCAATACAAAGTGGATCTATGTCATAGTGTATGTGTTCTTTGTCCAATAGAAATTCCTTCACAGCCTGGGTGAAGCACATATCAAAGTGATCGCTCAACCCAGGGTCTTCTTACCAATCCCAATATGGCACGAATCTGACCATGTGAATAGATGTCTTGATGTCAAACATGGCAGAAACCACTTGATTACCATTCAATGGTGTGAACCGTTAAAAAGTGCGAGGGAGATCATCATTAATGTCAATGATTCCCAAGGTACCCTAGTACATTCCAGCGAATGTGAGTAGATGAGGTAAAGTCGAAAACCCGTGGAATCATTCGATCAGAGGTCAATGGTGTAAACCTACTGTCGAATGTGAGGTGGCCTGCCATTGAGGCATGCAGGTCCCAAAGTACTAACTGGTTTCTNGTAGTAGGTGTGGAACATCACGTTTAACTGCCATTTTTTTCCCATATCGCTCAAATATCAGAGCGAAGTGAACTTCGTGGCTAAGGGTTCAGATGGCTCTAGTTCAAGGAAGGTCACACCTTCCGGCATCTCCCAATATATGAACATGATGAGGATCAGTAGCTAACTAAAATAGAACTCCTATCCCTTATCCTAAGCTTCACAACAATCTTGGTCTAACTAGTTCACTAAGTACTTTGCCCATTTCATCTGTAGCCCCTCCATGCATTTCCCTGCGAGGTCAACAATAAACCCTGTGACCTGCGTGGGTATGTTCTTCCAGACTAGCTTACCAGAAATCAACTAGAAAGTAAGGTGCATTGTGCAATTCTGGATGGAGGCTACCTTGTAGCCTTTCCCCTTCTCCACATCACCATATGTATCTTTAATATTCTATGCTAGGGTGTGGTCTACAACCTTCCCTGGGTAAAAGTCTTGTGGGTCTAGTCCCTACATGCTCAATCCGATGATCTGATGGATCAGTGTTGGGTTGATGGTGATGCGTATGTATAGCCACAAATAACCACCATGGAAGCTTGAAAGCAGGATCTTAACGCACGCATTAACCTCCTGGTGCCTTCCAAAATGGGGTATTTTCATTATGTTCATGATAGTGGACTCTGCGAGGTCCATAGTCCATGGTTGGGGGATTATCCTCAACTTCTTCCCCTTCATCCTAGTCAAATACCTGTGAGGCGAAAGCATGCTGAGTTTCTTGCGATCCCATAGGTTAAAGTCGTTGATCTTTAGTGTCATGATCTTATCCAGTTGAAGCTTGCATGTGTGTATCCCCTTTGGGAGGTACGCAGTGACCAAGGTCTAGTCGAAGTCCCTGGGGACACTGTCACGATTCACTGTGTTGGCCAAGGGTAGGATGTAGTCAGGTAGGATGGAAGAGATTAACTTCATGTTCACCAAGTCATCTCTATAATTGGTTCTTTTCTTTGTGGTGATTGTTTCAAGGTGTGCAACAGTCAATAGATAGCCAGGAGAGCTGTAGGAGGACATGGAGATGCTCTCAGACGTAGAGTGATCCATATGATTTCTAGGAGGGAAGGTGAAAGATGGAGATGGCTACTGATTTCCATAAGCATGGTCAAAGAGGGGACCGCCAACAAATGAAGAGAAAGGTTGAGATGGATAAAGAACTCGCCGAGATAAGAGCGAGGATGGAGGAGCTTGCATTTTGAATGCAACAGAGTGCAAGAACACGATGGGTGTATGAATGGCCCATGAAAAATAAGGTGAAGTGGCCAGTCAAGGAGTTGTTGGCCAAAAGACAGCAAAGTCTGTTGAAAATATGGATGAGGTATGCTGAAAGCCTCAGTGACACAGAGTTGGTTTGCATTTGTGAGCCAAAAATCAGAGAAACCCTCAGTGATGAGGAAGAGAGATCAGTTTCAGGTCTCATAAACTGCCAGGAGGGCACAGATGAATTTTCATATTTCCAGGTGGGCAATGAAATGAGATCATTGGAGGATCTCATAGACTGTCAGGAGGACAGCCATGTAAATTCATATTGCTAGGTGGGCAATGGTATGATATTAGCTAAAGATCTCATAAACTTCCAAGTGGGCAGAAGTGAACTTTTAAGTTTCCAGGTGGGCAATGGGAAGAGATCAGCTGAAGGTCTCACATACTGACAAGGGGGAAGTGCTGAAAGTTCATATTTCCAAGTGGGCAATGAGATGGGGCTAGCTGGCCTCATAGACTGCCAAGTAGGAAGCAGAAAATTCCCAAATTGCCAGGTGGGCAAGGGGAAATATTTGAGACTGTCTAAAAGTCTCTTGAACTCAAAGGAGAGTTCATATCAGCAAGGAGTGTTGACATGAGATAAGTAGAAGAGAATTTTGATCATTGGAGCAATAGAGGTGTTCCTACCAAGCAGTCCAGTTGAGGCCAGAGCATGTGTTGCATATGCAACAACAGTAGGAGGAAAGCCTGCAAAAACTGTCATGGAAGAAGATATGGAGCAACTACTGATGTTTTCCAAATAAGAAGAAGATGAGCATTCAACAGAATGGCTCAAAATTTTCAGCCAGAAAGCTAGAACGGAAATCACTGTAGTACTGGAAGTTGCAGAAAAAGAAGAAGAAGAAGAGGAAGTAGACAGCATGGATTTTGCTGACCTGTGTGAAGAATTGGAAGCCCTCGAAAGGAGGGTGATGGTGCAAAGTTTTCACATCCAACAGGCCAAGTTGGAAGAAGGTAGAGGAACATACCAGCCCCAGGAGCTGTTGGGAGAAGTTGGATTTGAGCCAACACAAGGAGAGATGACAATCAAGATGTCAGAAGGAGAAGTGATTGAGGAGCAAGTCACTCAAAAAGAGACTGCAGGACTGAAGTTTGCAGTAGAGTGGAAATCTAAGGCCATGGGAGATGAAGACATCAAGGGAGATCGAGAAAATATACCCATTGAGGAGACAAAAGTGCAGAAGAGAAGACTGCAAAAGGAGAGCCAACCACTGGAACAACTGGACGAGGTAATTGAAGAAATTAGAAGGCTGATGTTGAGTTCAATAGCAGATACTGCCAACAATGAGAAGCTGAGCAGAAGGAATCCTACAAGAGCAGCAGGGCAACAACAGTAGCAACAACGAAGCAAAGGAGCAGATGGATATCTCCAAGGGAAAGTTTGGGATCTAGGTGGATTTCAACACTGGAGAAGAGGAGCTCGTGATCAGGAGATCATGATTTTTCCAGCTAAGGAGTATGATGCAGGATCATCTCTCCACGTCAATAGTGTGCCAGCCATCCAACACATCTAGCATGAATTTATTGGAGAAAGGGAGAGGCGCAGCCCTCTTAATTTTGAAATTCAAAATTTCAATAAATGATTGTAAGGATTTTAATGCCAGACGACTCCTTTATACAGGTAGTGGTTGAGGTTTCCTTTAATGGTTACCTAAATCTAAGTCCAGATCATTCAGGACTGGACATCCATTTTTATGTAATGTAGTCGTAGGAGTACGATGTTGCTCTGAGATAGCGATAGCACAGAGGCGGTGGATGAGGATAAGATCAAGGGAGCCCTCTTTTATAATTAGTCTCTAAGAGTAGAGAAGCGGGTTAGAATAAAAGGGGGATCTCAAGTTGAGAGGTCTCAAGAGAGAGATTTGAGACTTGTTACAGTCCAGCCTTTGTAATCACCTTGTATAGGCATTTCTGAATTAATAGAAGAGCAGTTTTTCCTGCCATGAATCATCTTTATGTGTTTACATGTTTGTATGCATTTCTTGTTTTAAATGCATAATTGATGAATTAATTCAGAAGTTTCAATTTCTTCTTGTCTTTGATTTTCTAAGTGCAAGGAGTGCACATAGTCCACAAGGTGTGCATCGACGGAGGTGAGGTAACCTCAGGAAAGGTCAAGAGTGTTGTAGGAAAATCTCCCTGCAGACAGGTAGATCGCCTCTAAGAGCTTGACCCTAACTCTAGACAGAAAATGCTTAACATGGACACTGACTTCCTTTCAAATCTATCCAAACTAACACACAAGAAGGAAGGATGATAGAAGTACCTCTTTATCGATGTTTGTCCCTGCATGCTCCGAGTTGCGCTCCAATCCTTTGCTCCTCGCTGAGTTCTGTGGACAAAACAAGATACGACCACTTCCTACTCTATTGATGTTAGCTTGAAAATAGATCTATCAATTAATGATAAGTTCATGTGACATTAGACACAAACTAGAAAGAAACAAGTCAAGCGTTTCATATTGATGAGAATAACGACAACAGTACTTACAATCGTAGATATGAATGCAACAACTTCGTCAAGTCCCCTTCGTCTAACCCTTGCCTGAAATATCCACAACCTGGATAACAGCAGCTTCATTGATCACTCTCCTTTGTATGACTGTGTGTTTCCTCCAAGATCATAAGTTTCATATCAGTAGTTCTTCCCCTATCAGCTCTATTCCATCACCACTTATGAGATCATAAGTTTGGTGTGATTCTTCTTTTTCCATCTCCTTTCACCATTAGAAAGCTTGCTTATATAGCCTTGGAGAGGATCAACAAACTTGAGATATCCTTGGGGAAGTTGAGGATTTGCCTCCTTCAGTTGAGGATCTGCCCTAGGATCATGGCTAGACTAGGGATTTGAATCCAACTGCCTTCCAAGAATGAAAAGATCCTTCCCCCATTCATCTCAACAACTTAACAACTACCCAGAATAGGTAGCGCTCCCTCAAAAGGACCATCAGAGCATTGTAGCACTCCCTAGTAGGATTTAGGGGGGCACCAACGCTTTCAAAATCTATAACGCTCCCTCAAAAGGGCTAGGGGAGCGTTATAACGCTCCCTAACAGTGTAAGGGGGAGCGCTCCCCTCCAAAATCTCAGTTTTTGAGGTGCTTTCAGATGGAAAAAGGTTTTCAAGCCTACTGACTCATTTCTCCTCTTCCAAATCAAATATTTGAGGTGTTTCAAGTGTCTTTCTCATGTCGTTATAGGCATGACATAGGCATCATGGAAACATGCTTTCTTTGACACCTGTGACACTTGTGAGCAACATGCGGCACTTATGACCTTGTGAGCAAAATGCGACACTTGCGACCTTTGTAATGACGACACTTGTGACACTATCAAAGTGAGTAATTTTGATGTGTAACAGATTGCCCCCCAAAGTATGAAGTTAGAATATAGGAACTGATGACTGAAATACTTTGTAGACGTTCAAGCAAGGGTATAGACGCGGAGAACCTAACGGAAGCTTCACACAAACATCCAACAAATATCATGACATATTTCAAAACCCAAGGCATCCATACCTATTCTTGGGTGATCAAGACTTGCAAGATATGGCCGCCATAAAATACACTGCGGATCCATAATTGTATTGATAAAAAGGTATAGCCACCAAAGATACAATGTGGATCTATACTCTGATGACTCAGACTGATCATAGCCATGAAGAGTACACAATGGATCTATGAGATGACAAGACATAGCCACGACCAATACAAAGTGGATCTATGTTACAGTGTATGTGTTCTTTGTCCAATAGAAATTCCTTCACAGCCTAGGTGAAGCACATATCAAAGTGATCGCTCAACCCAGGGTCTTCTTACCAATCCCAATATGGCACGAATCTGACCATGCGAATAGATGTCTTGATGTCAAACATGGCGGAAACCACTTGATTACCATTCAATGGTGTGAACCGTTAACAAGTGCGAGGGAGATCATCATTAATGTCAATGATTCCCAAGGTACCCTAGTACATTCCAGCGAATGTGAGTAGATGAGCTAAAGTCGAAAACCCGTGGAATCATTCGATCAGAGGTCAATGGTGTAAACCTACTGTCGAATGTGAGGTGGCCTGCCATTGAGGCATGCAGGTCCCAAAGTACTAACTGGTTTCTAAGTCTGATTCCCGGATAATGTGTTGGATTCAATAGGAATAGACTCGTCGAGGGAGGGCCTTGATGTATCCCCCATCAACGACATGAAACAGACATGGAGATGTGATTGGCAGATCAAACGGACATGGACTGACACAGGTTTTGAGGAAAGATACTTGGGATGGCTGACTCTCGAGGCGGATACTTCCCTTGAACACTGGGGCACAACAACAAAACATGACATGGACCAAAACTATATAGTGGGTAGTATGACTTGCGTCGGGTGACCCAAAGGAGTGAAAGGAACTCATAGGATCAACTCAGTGCAGAGGTTCAGCGGATTATGACAAAGTGTTGTGTTCAAGGGCGACTCTAAGAAGTGCTAGATGATATTCTCAAGAGACTGCTTGGATTGCTCCTTTCAATTTTTCCTCCATCCAGATAGATGAGTACCTCCTTTTGATTTAATGAGCTCGAGGAGGATAACACATGCTCGATATAACTCACCTTCGGTAAGTTCTGCTTCCTTTGTTTAACGAACCAGAAGAAATAAGCGTTCGATCCCACATGGGTCTGTCAATGTGTGCTTTAACGAGTCCAAGGACAGAAAACTCGAAGGTTTTTCGGGATTATAGAGTTTGGAAAAACACTTAAAACAGAACTCTCTCAGTTCGTTTTTCGTACAGTAGTCCAACGAGACCGAAAAAGGGTTAAACTATCACTTGAAAGACGCCCTTTCTGACCTTTTAACGAGTGTGAAAGGAAGCAAGATCACTCGACAATATTTTCATATTTAGAGAGTCTGAAAAGGGTTTAAAGGGGACTCCAGGGGGGTTCCTTTTTCGTGTGTTCATGTATTCGTACAGGTCCGAAAAAGAGATAAAATTTTACCCGGTTGCATTCTCATGTATTTACGAGCATGAGAAAGAACAAAGACTAAGCTCGGTATGCCCCCAACTTGAAAGCTGGTGGATTGACTCCAGAATGATCATCAAAGGCTGGAGACATGCCCCCCAAGATTCAATTCATTCACCGACTTTGAGGTTGTCACCAATTT
>JZKD02S1885759.1:24864-48259 GCA_000966675.3 Picea glauca
ATAACTTTGCTATTGAATTCCTTAAAAATGAAGTGCACCCATGGATTTTTTTTATAGCACCTCTTTGAGGTATTGTGCAACCAGCTTGTAGTGTGAAAAGAGGCTAATTAGGGCATTTTTAGGTCATTGACCAGCCACCCAGTCGGATCCAGTTGATATTTGGGTGTCAAATCAACTTGGAAGTTGAACCAGAAGTGGGTGGGAGGCCGACCAATCTCATAAATGTGTCGTTCTCAGATGTGTGCGGATTTTAGCGACCACGGTTGTGCATCGGACGCATGTGCGCTTTTCTTGCGTTTATGTTTTGCGCATGTGCGTGCGCGCCCTATGTAGTCATAGCACACTTTAATTTTATCATTGGTTGTATAGTTTTTTACCTTTTTTGGAAATTATTTTGTGGTAATTTTGGTCCATGGGTGACCTCATAACTATTTGACGATGCTATATTCTTGTAACCATTTGCGGACAAAATTTCATTGATAACAGATGCCCCCTGATGGATGAGGTTAGGAGCATACGTATAGCCAAAATTCATCATTGTTTCTTCTACTGAGAGTTTTGTTGTAAGAGAGAGCGATAGTGGGAGTGTCAAGAGTTACCCGTTGGAGGGAGAAGGGAACCTTTAGAACCCAACCTTCCATAAGGTGTGTAAAAATAAACTGTGTACAAACGAGGCAAGCATGCCCCATGCTCGTGTCATGTAATTTAAAAAGGAATGTTGTGTTGATGTAGACAACTGCAGCGCCCTTGTGGGAGGTCATGATAAAGGAAGAAGACAATTCTGTGAAGGAACATACTCTGAACAGTAGGCAGTGACATTGTTAAGAAATATCATGGATTCTGTAGGCATTGATAGCCCAGCCAAGTTCAGAGGTCTTCGAAAAATATAATAAATAACTACAATAGTCGCAAAGTAAGACCCACCGTAACATCAGAAAGTGTTGAACTCGAATGTTACGGGGATCAATGATAGCAGGGATAAATTGTGGTTCTCCCTGTGTCGTCTGAGACCTCTCATTGGAAAGGTAATGAGAGTCAAGATACTATCGCCCTTCTGGAAAATTGCGTTGATGTCGACAAAAGGGGGACGCGACTTTCAGAAGCAAAGGGCTTCGTGAAATCTACTAGGTGAGGTTAGGAATTGGAGGAGGTACATGGTTGAAGCCAAGATGTATGAAGACTAAAGACTACCCTTGGTTGGGGGTATATGCAAATTATAAGTGTCCGCAACCATTCAACTAGGTTGAGTGTTAGGGGGACAACAAGACGTGGGACAAGTTGTGCCAGAGGCGGGACAAAGTGAACAAACTCAAAGGGCATAGGTAAGTGGCATGTGGGATGCTCAGAGTATATGGACGATGTCAACAGTGGTAGATGATAAGGAGTGCCCCAACCAAGGGTGACATGGGTTGCGTTTTCCAAAAAGGGAAGAAGGTCACCAAAGGGGACGACAAAAAGATATGTAAATGTTGGAAACAAAGGCTTTTTACAATTTACCAAATAAATAAAGAATAATTTGGGATGAGTGTACAAATACAGAAACGGGTGCCCCAATGTAATATGGTCGGGCCGGTTAGGTCACAATTTGCTTGGAGAACTGGTGGAGGGTGGGGGGCCCATGGGTGGCTTTCTGTATGAGGTAGGTGAAATGGAGGGAAATTTCAAGAGGGGCAAACTGATTGTGGATGAAATGGAGGGTTCATGATACTGCGGAGGTGCAGTCAAAATAGAACCTTGAAGAGATAATCTGGGAGTCCAGTGGGAAAGCTAGCAAAATGAGGAGAAGGAGTATGTGGATAATTTGCAACATGATGTAAGATTATCAGGACTCCCATCCCTAAAAGGTTGAAAAACAACATGAGTGTCAAAGTGCAAAAGGGTTCTATGAATGGGACAACTCATGTGGGGGAGAGTGCTACTGGGTGACAGTACCTAAGATGTAATGGAGGTGTTGGTAATGCAGAGCCGGAGATGGGTATCCTAGAGGAAAATGTCAGAGGGTGTGACTAGAGATGCAATTGAGATTCAGAGGGAATGATTACATGCCAATGTTGATTATATACCTGAAGGGGTAGCATTGATGTATGATGACCAAGTACCTGCACACATGAAAACCAAATACCTGACGTGAACAATATTTAAAGAGAATCGAACATACAAGAATTTATTTGATAATTTTGAACATGAGCATGCATACCTGGACGGGGTATGAAAAAATCGCACCCCGGGGGCTAAGGATAAAAACTGGCCCGGTTGGGTCTTTGTGATGTTTACATGTGTTTTTTAATGTGTTGATGATGTCTAATCTATATATTCTATGACAGGTTCTTGATGGTTTATGTGTGTGTAGAGGTATCTTGATGTGATATATGCCAATCTAACACAATGTTAGCTAAGTTATCTGTAATTTGATTCAATTGTCTTGGAATATGTGTAAATGTAATGAAATCAAAATGTCGAGATAAAAGTCTAACTTGCAGGTATTTGCGAAAGAGGCAAGGATCGCGGACTTGGTACACAATTTTGAGTTGGAGGACAACTAGTTGAGAGTCAAAAAAGATGCTAAGGTGGCGAATACGATGATGACGGGCATCGGCGAGGAGGCCAATGACGGTAGTGTATTCAGCTTGGTTGTTGGTTGTTGAACCCAAACATATGCCGCTAGAGTGGAGCAGTTCATGTGAGGGGGTATAGAGGGCCCAAGCTGCCGATGTGAGATTTTGTGTCCAACGGCTGGTGCCATTGGCGTAACCGATGTGGTAGGTCAGTGGAGGAAGCATTTGTCAATAGMAMAAATGATAGTTTATATGTGAGGGATGGAAAAAAGATTAAAAACACTATAAAAGAAATAACCTAAAGTAAAATGGCTACGCTTAGGCGTAAAATTTCTTTAAGTATAACCCATTGATAGGTTCTTTGAGAGAGAGGCCTTTGGGAGAGGTCAGGATGTATGCATTTTTGGTGAGGCAATGTTGGATAATGTAGGGGCCATGCCATAGTGACTCGAATTTTCCATGACCAAAGGTATCGTGAGCGATATCGTAAGCAAGGACGAGGTTGCCTTCGTGAAATGAGAGAAGGTTGACATGGCGATCAAAGGTGGCCTTTGACCATTTTTTGGCTGCCTCATTGTTCTGTAATGAAGATCGACGATCTTCATCCAGGGACTCTAAGTTCAACAATCGCTACTCCAATGGAGCAGTGTCAGGTAATAGCTCAATTGCAGTGTGTAAGGTGGGAATTTCGCACTCGATGGGAAGAGTGGCCTCAACCCCATGGACTAGATGAAATGGTGTGAAACCAGTGGTTGGTGATGAAGAAGCAGGGGGGAAAACACAATTATATTGTGATGGTTCGCTCGACATAAACCAAATATTGAAGTACTGAGGAATACCAGTGGTAGTTGGATGTAAAATTTCCGTAGGAAAATGAATGGGAGGATTGGGGGGATTTGGGGGTGAATCCTCGGATAAGTCATCCAAGAACCATGGAGGCTTCGGGAGTGCCTCGGGTTCAGGAGAAATGATATGAAAAATATCTAGTGATGAGGTAAGGTCAACTGTCGATTCTGTAGGGGGCGCAGGGGTTTGAATCAGGGTCAATTGGCATTGCCTGTATTCAATGATTATAGGAAATTGGTATGTAAAATGATCTAAAGATTCACATAGAGAGCAAGGGCATCTCATACGTTCATTGACTGAAATTGTGACATAATGGATGTCAGTGATTTTGGGTAGGGATGATGTAGCTAGATTGGTTTTGTTCTAGAATTTTTGTCGTACTGCGACTAATGTCTGTTGGAAGCGCAATAGTGCTAGGAAATGGTGTGTATAATGGCCATATTCTGAACATATAACGCAAGTGAATTTGGTTCGCAGCCCTTTTCTACTTGAGTGAGGGGCGGTAGCGGCAGTACTTGCTACAGTGGTGAGCATTGATGGTGTTTGATTGAGTGGAATCAGGTTTCGTAACTCGGGTAGAGATGGGAAGTTGTTGGTTTGGTGTCCATATTTCTCACATAGCGCCCAAGGAGGTTGGACACGTGGGGAAAGTGGGGCTATGGGATCTTTATTCTTTCACCTACCCCTAGCTGTGGCAGGGAGGGTAGTGAGTGGGGGTGTAGAGGGTATGGTGGGAGTATGGGAATCATCATTGGGATTCCTTCCATTTGGGGGGGCAGGGATGGTTGAGGGACCATCTCTAGTGGATGTAAATACCAAACTGGAATTGCTAACACCATATTAGGGAGGGTAAGCATTGTGGCTACTTGGAAAGCTTGTACACCTGGTGGAGGGTAGAAGAAGGGGATTTGAGTAATGTCTTGGAGAACTGTCTCCCAAACTGGGGTATGGCCTTGGGGAGAGGTGAAATCGTGAACTAGTGGAGTCGACAAATTCACAGGAGGCTCATGAGGGGGGAGCTCTGCGACTAGTGGGATGTCAGATATGATAGAAGCATCCCTATGAGGAAGGGTATCCTCTATCTCAGTTCCGTTGAATGATATGACACATACTTGATTGGAAGGATGAAGGAGCGATGGTGCACCATGGTAAGTTCCTAACATTGATGGGTCTTTGAAAATTCCAGGACCCATTTTGATGAGTGGATATGCGTCATGACTCATGTGGATGAGAGGGAGAATGTTATCGATGTTGGCAGAAGGGTTAGGCTTGTAATGTGGGACCTTTTCAATGGTAATGATCTTCCCGTTATGGGGGAACATCATTGTTCGAAAGACAGAAGAGACAACTTCCTTCATAGTGTACATGTAGCTATGACGGAACGAGATATTATAATCGAGTGGGGCATCGATAACTTCAATGTCAATGAGAATGGTCTTGCCCTCGAGTTCTACGGGGACATTTTGGAAGAGCCCTTCGGGAGAAGATGGTCATCCACCATAAGCTCTTAAGGTAATGGTAGATGGTATGAGTTCGGGGGAACCAAGTTTCTGCCATACAGATTTGGACATAATGCATGTGGATGCACCTTCATCGATGATGCACTGATGAACTATAATATTCTGAATTTTTATTGGGATTTGAAAAGAGATTAGAGCAGGAAGGCGAGGTTCTCCACTGTCGAGATCAAATGTGATGAGTTGAGTATCCGCGGGGTCAACTACCCCCAAGGTGGAAAGTAATGATTTCTGCTGAGTGGGACAAGTTTGAAGGACTTCTAAGACTGACATGGCAGTCAGGGATTGTGCTAAGTCATCGAATAAACTGTAATTATGAGTTGCCCTAGCCTGGGGGTTATGGACATTCCTGCGCAATGGGATGTGAGGGATGCGAAGAGGTGTTTCGGCATTAGGGCGAGGAATTACCAACGGGGGTCCCGTTGGTGCTGGGGTTGTTTCTGGGGGAATGGGAGGAGACTCAGCGGGTGCATGGAATTGATGACTATGTGTTTGCAGAAGGATTTCTTCCTCAATGGTGAGGAGGATAGTACGATCTACGGGATTGTTTGGATTGAGATAATGTCCCAACTGTGGTGGGGTAGGTTGTGTACCTTGTTGGGTGTTTATCACACCCTGGTGTGGAATGGGATTCTATAGCACGACTGGGGGTGGTTTTTGCACGTATTGTTGTGGGGCCTAATGAGGGGCAGGCGGTGCTGGAGGATGTGGTAGACTACCTGAGTATTTCAGTCATTTAAAATCAACTATTTGGGGACAATGATGAGTATAATGAACGAACTCACCGCAAAGGGCATAAGTGAAGGTGGTTTTAATAGTATTTTTATTTCTCCCTTGACGCCTATTGTTATTTCCCCCCTGGGGGTTCTGATTCCCTTGGTTCTGGTTGCCCCTAGTAAGTTGGTTATGTTGGGGTTGATTCCCGCCTTGACCTGGGTTGTTATTGTTCCTGTTTCTTCCTTTATTTTTGGCATTATTCGATTTATGGGTCAGATTTGTCGTATTCATCTATTCAAAATTTTGATATTGCTGAACGGAAGAGGGTTGAACAAAATTCACCCCAGCGTGAGGGTGTGGGGGTGCCATGGGCTGTGGAGGACCAGGGAATGGAAAGTACATATTCTGTGGGAGTTGTGATCCATAAGGTACGTAGGAAGGCGTGGCGCTTTCACTAGTACTTAGAGTATAAGATGACGTAGAGAGGGTACCAGAACTTGTTTGGATAGGTGGGTGTATTGGGGGTGTCGGCGGTGGCCCATTGATGGGTGCAGGAATAGCAACAAGGTATGGTTGTTGATAAGCGGGTGGGGGGTAATAAGAGGTTCCCCCATATGCCGACGGATATTGAGGTGTTCCATACATTAGTGGTGGTTGGGGCTATGGACTATGGTGTGTGGTATTACCGATCAATCTGTCTATTGAGTGAGACATCTCAGGTTTGTCTTGACCGAATGGCACAGGTTTTGGGAGACCAGGAAGTATTGTGTATAAGTACCATGATTGTGAATAGATGAGGTCATATTGTTGAGCCTTACTGATGGCTTATTCTTCTGATTGAGGGAAGGTGGAAGCTACATCTTTACCGAGGAGAGAGACAAGTGATCTGAGAAACNAAATGATAGTTTATATGTGAGGGATGGAAAAAAGATTAAAAACACTATAAAAGAAATAACCTAAAGTAAAATGGCTACGCTTAGGCGTAAAATTTCTTTAAGTATAACCCATTGACAGGTTCTTTGAGAGAGAGGCCTTTGGGAGAGGTCAGGATGTATGCACCTTTGGTGAGGCAATGTTGGATAATGTAGGGGCCATGCCATAGTGACTCGAATTTTCCATGACCAAAGGTATCGTGAGCGATATCGTAAGCAAGGACGAGGTTGCCTTCGTGAAATGAGAGAAGGTTGACATGGCGATCAAAGGTGGCCTTTGACCATTTTTTGGCTGCCTCATTGTTCTGTAATGAAGATCGACGATCCTCATCCAGGGACTCTAAGTTCAACAATCGCTACTCCAATGGAGCAGTGTCAGGTAATTTAGCTCAATTGCAGTGCGTAAGGTGGGAATTTCGCACTCGATGGGAAGAGTGGCCTCAACCCCATGGACTAGATGAAATGGTGTGAAACCAATGGTTGGTGATGAAGAAGCAGGGGGAACAACACAATGATATTGTGATGGTTCGCTCGACATAAACCAAATATTGAAGTACTGAGGAATACCAGTGGTAGTTGGATGTAAAATTTCCGTAGGAAAATGAATGGGAGAATTGGGGGGATTTGGGGGTGAATCCTCGGATAAGTCATCCAAGAACCATGGAGGCTTCGGGAGTGCCTCGGGTTCAGGAGAAATGATATGAAAAATCTCTAGTGATGAGGTAAGGTCAACTGTCGATTCTGTAGGGGGCGCAGGGGTTTGAATCAGGGTCAATTGGCATTGCATGTATTCAATGATTATAGGACATTGGTATGTAAAATGATCTAAAGATTCACATAGAGAGCAAGGGCATCTCATACGTTCATTGACTGAAATTGTGACATAATGGATGTCAGTGATTTTGGGTAGGGATGATGTAGCTAGATTGGTTTTGTTCTAGAAGTTTTGTCGTACTGCAAATAATGTCTGTTGGAAGCGCGGTAGTGCTGGGAAATGGTGTGTATAATGGCCATATTCTGAACATATAACGCAAGTGAATTTGGTTCGTAGCCCTTTTCTACTTGAGTGAGGGGCGGTAGCGGCAGTACTTGCTACAGTGGTGAGAATTGATGGTGTTTGATTGAGTGGAATCAGGTTTCGTAACTCGGGTAGAGATGGGAAGTTGTTGGTTTGGTGTCCATATTTCTCACATAGCGCCCAAGGAGGTTGGAAACGTGGGGAAAGTGGGGCTATGGGATCTTTCTTCTTTCACCTACCCCCAGCTGTGGTAGGGAGGGTAGTGAGTGGGGGTGTAGAGGGTATGGTGGGAGTATGGGAATCGTCATTGGGATTCCTTCCATTTGGGGGGGCAGGGATGGTTGAGGGACCATCTCTAGTGGATGTAAATACCAAACTGGAATTGCTAACACCATATTAGGGAGGGTAAGCATTGTGGCTACTTGGAAAGCTTGTACACCTGGTGGAGGGTAGAAGAAGGGGATTTGAGTAATGTCTTGGAGAACTGTCTCCCAAACTGGGGTATGGCCTTGGGGAGAGGTGAAATCGTGAACTAGTGGAGTCGACAAATTCACAGGAGGCTCATGAGGGGGGAGCTCTGCGACTAGTGGGATGTCAGATATGATAGAAGCATCCCTATGAGGAAGGGTATCCTCTATCTCAGTTCCGTTGAATGATATGACACATACTTGATTGGAAGGATGAAGGAGCGATGGTGCACCATGGTAAGTTCCTAACATTGATGGGTCTTTGAAAATTCCAGGACCCATTTTGATGAGTGGATATGCGTCATGACTCATGTGGATGAGAGGGAGAATGTTATCGATGTTGGCAGAAGGGTTAGGCTTGTAATGTGGGACCTTTTCAATGGTAATGATCTTCCCGTTATGGGGGAACATCATTGTTCGAAAGACAGAAGAGACAACTTCCTTCATAGTGTACATGTAGCTATGACGGAACGAGATATTATAATCGAGTGGGGCATCGATAACTTCAATGTCAATGAGAATGGTCTTGCCCTCGAGTTCTACGGGGACATTTTGGAAGAGCCCTTCGGGAGAAGATGGTCATCCACCATAAGCTCTTAAGGTAATGGTAGATGGTATGAGTTCGGGGGAACCAAGTTTCTGCCATACAGATTTGGACATAATGCATGTGGATGCACCTTCATCGATGATGCACTGATGAACTATAATATTCTGAATTTTTATTGGGATTTGAAAAGAGATTAGAGCAGGAAGGCGAGGTTCTCCACTGTCGAGATCAAATGTGATGAGTTGAGTATCCGCGGGGTCAACTACCCCCAAGGTGGAAAGTAATGATTTCTGCTGAGTGGGACAAGTTTGAAGGACTTCTAAGACTGACATGGCAGTCAGGGATTGTGCTAAGTCATCGAATAAACTGTAATTATGAGTTGCCCTAGCCTGGGGGTTATGGACATTCCTGCGCAATGGGATGTGAGGGATGCGAAGAGGTGTTTCGGCATTAGGGCGAGGAATTACCAACGGGGGTCCCGTTGGTGCTGGGGTTGTTTCTGGGGGAATGGGAGGAGACTCAGCGGGTGCATGGAATTGATGACTATGTGTTTGCAGAAGGATTTCTTCCTCAATGGTGAGGAGGATAGTACGATCTACGGGATTGTTTGGATTGAGATAATGTCCCAACTGTGGTGGGGTAGGTTGTGTACCTTGTTGGGTGTTTATCACACCCTGGTGTGGAATGGGATTCTATAGCACGACTGGGGGTGGTTTTTGCACGTATTGTTGTGGGGCCTAATGAGGGGCAGGCGGTGCTGGAGGATGTGGTAGACTACCTGAGTATTTCAGTCATTTAAAATCAACTATTTGGGGACAATGATGAGTATAATGAACGAACTCACCGCAAAGGGCATAAGTGAAGGTGGTTTTAATAGTATTTTTATTTCTCCCTTGACGCCTATTGTTATTTCCCCCCTGGGGGTTCTGATTCCCTTGGTTCTGGTTGCCCCTAGTAAGTTGGTTATGTTGGGGTTGATTCCCGCCTTGACCTGGGTTGTTATTGTTCCTGTTTCTTCCTTTATTTTTGGCATTATTCGATTTATGGGTCAGATTTGTCGTATTCATCTATTCAAAATTTTGATATTGCTGAACGGAAGAGGGTTGAACAAAATTCACCCCAGCGTGAGGGTGTGGGGGTGCCATGGGCTGTGGAGGACCAGGGAATGGAAAGTACATATTCTGTGGGAGTTGTGATCCATAAGGTACGTAGGAAGGCGTGGCGCTTTCACTAGTACTTAGAGTATAAGATGACGTAGAGAGGGTACCAGAACTTGTTTGGATAGGTGGGTGTATTGGGGGTGTCGGCGGTGGCCCATTGATGGGTGCAGGAATAGCAACAAGGTATGGTTGTTGATAAGCGGGTGGGGGGTAATAAGAGGTTCCCCCATATGCCGACGGATATTGAGGTGTTCCATACATTAGTGGTGGTTGGGGCTATGGACTATGGTGTGTGGTATTACCGATCAATCTGTCTATTGAGTGAGACATCTCAGGTTTGTCTTGACCGAATGGCACAGGTTTTGGGAGACCAGGAAGTATTGTGTATAAGTACCATGATTGTGAATAGATGAGGTCATATTGTTGAGCCTTACTGATGGCTTATTCTTCTGATTGAGGGAAGGTGGAAGCTACATCTTTACCGAGGAGAGAGACAAGTGATCTGAGAAACNCTGTCTATTGAGTGAGACATCTCGGGTTTGTCTTGACCGAATGGCACAGGTTTTGGGAGACCAGGAAGTAGTGTGTATAAGTACCATGATTGTGAATAGATGAGGTCATATTGTTGAGCCTTACTGATGGCTTCTTCTTCTGATTGAGGGAAGGTGGAAGCTAAATCTTTACCGAGGAGAGAGACAAGTGATCTGAGAAACCAATCAAGACATTGTTGTTTGGTGGTTTCGGCTTTGCACAAACTACGTCGTCTACGCCACTCGTGAATGTGATCAGTGATATGTGTGGCTGAGGTTTGTTTGAAATTATAGAGTAGTTCAAGACCATTGTCGTGGCAGATTGGTAATTGGAAGAAGGTCAAAAATGCTTTGGCCAAGGACTCGAAAGTCGCATGGGACCCCAATGTTTCGTTTACATACCATTTGTCTGATGGGCTAGTGAGTTTGCGTTGAAATAATCGTAGTTTGATGGAATCATCCATAATGTTGTTGGAAGAGCACCATAGGTGGAAAGTCATGACGTGGTTGGCAGGGTCATCGCCTGTCTTTCCTTCAAACTTGGGGATGTCTGAAGGTAGTTTGGTAGGCATTGCAGGCCATGTGGGGTCATGCAATATAGGATCATTTGTGAGTTTGCTTAGATATAGTATGTTAAGAGAGGCCAAATATGGCATCTGTAGTGGGGGAGGAGGATTAGTTCCATCCATGGTGTGAGTGTTCTGTGAACCTGACCCTTGAGGGGGGCTAGGTGGGTTGGTACTTCCTCCTTGAGAGGAAGTTGCCCCCCCGCTTCCATGTAAAGGAGAGCGAGTGGATGGAGGGACTTGGGAAGTGAACCCAAGTAATGTGGAGCCAAGAAAATTTGATCCTAAGACAGTGGCACTCACATGAGTGTGTGAAGGTGGTGTCGATGAGTTGGCAAGACTAGGAACTCCCCCTAGAATAGGAGGGAGGTTTAGCAAGCGTCTGGAACGACGGGGGTTCTGTGGGTCCCTATGATGTCTGACTGTTGAGTGGATGTGTGCAATTTGTGATGAGAGAAAATAAACAAGAGCCTTTAAATAAAAATGTAATCAGAAGTGCATCATACATAAAGTGTTTTTAAAAAGAAGCATATATGTGGATAAGTGGGTTTTGTCCACGTGAGGAATCAAAAGAAAACAAATGCTCATGTCCTAAAAGACGTAACATCCTTCCTCTCAAATAGCACTGGACCTTCCAATAGTATTCAACAGTGGGGTCTGAAGTCACCGGAAGAGAAACTAGTGAAGGATGAAATAATCAGTTATAATGAGGTGTAAAGGGGGCATATCCTGAAAGAGCTGGCAATATTTCCCAATAGCCACACAAAATCCAATCAAGGTGCAATTGCAGCCCACAATTTCCACCTGGTTAGATGTCCTAAAATTTGGTCACTAGGTACCTCGGTCAATGTGCGGCATTTAGATTTTCAACCTAAGAAATGGGTCACGGGTTGGATCCCTTCCAAGAGGTGGGTGCCTCAAGGGGGGATGCACAGAACAACCGGACCTCGGCCTTCAACCCTTCACGGGTATCTCCCTGCCTTATNCCAATAAACCCGCGCACAACTGACACATGGTCGTGAAAGAAAATTCTGGATGGAATTCTCTCAATTCAACTTGGAATTGGAAGTTTTGCAGGTCGGCTTGTGCCGGTTAATGCACCTGCAGGTTAAATAAACCAAAATAAGAGCTATAAAAACCCAAATGGGGTAGGAAATTGATACCTTTCCCCAGTGAAGTCGCCAATCTGTTGCACCTCTTTTTCCACCTAGATGAGCAAAACAGAGGTGCTTACAATCTTAGTTGGGTTAGCTAAGAAGGACAACTGTAAATAAAAGGGTTAGAGAAAGAAATATAAAAGAAAAACCAAGAATTAAACTAAGAAATAAAATAACAACTAAACTAGTGAGCATAAGGACATAAGAACAAAAAGACAGTAAGACTCGTGTCACCAATGGCAAGGATTATATTAGTGAAAGAAAACACCAAGAAGAAAGAGGACTATGAGCCCCTTCTTCCTCCAAGGGAGGGCTCTTGGACCCCCACAAATAATCTCTTCTTACAACTTTGAATGAAAATGGTGAAAGAATTCCAAGCTAATCCACTCAAGGGGTGAGATGGATTGCCCAATGTAATGGTGCTAGTATACTCTTGATGAGAATAGAGGATTCCTCAAGAGAATAGTAGCAGCATAACTTTTCTATTGAATTCCTTAAAAATGAAGTGCACCCATGGCTTTGTTTTATAGCACCTCTTTGAGGTATTGTGCAACCAGCTTGTAGTGTGAAAAGAGGCTAATTAGGGCATTTTAAGGTCTTTGACTAGCCACCTAGTCGGATCCAGTTGAGATTTGGGTGTCAAATCAACTTGGAAGCTAAACCAGAAGTGGGTGGGAGGCCGACCAATCTCATAAATGTGTCATTCTCAGATGTGCATGGATTTTAGCGACCACATTCGTGCATCGGGCGCATGTGCACTTTTCCTGCATTTTTGTTTTGCGCATGTGCATGCACGCCCTGTGTAGTCATAGCACACTTTAATTCTATCACTGGTTGTACAGTTTTTGACCCTTTTTGGAAATACTTTTGTGGTAATTTTGGTCCATGGGTGACCTCATAACTGTTTGACGATGTTGGATTCTTGTAACCATTTGCGGATGAAATTTTAGTGATAACAGGGAGATCGAGAGTGAAGAGTCTCCCAAAATCGCAAAAGGCGAATTCGCGAGAGGACTAGGACCATTTCGGGGAAAGGCCCGAAAGAATTAGGTTTCGTCATTTTGGGAACCAGGGATTCAAAATATAGAGAACAGGGGGAACGCTTACATCGTGATTCCCCGAATCACGAAAGCCGGTAGCATTTTGACGTTAAGCCCTTTGCGGCATTTCGAGACCTGGGTGTTCGAAAGACCAGGACTCAGGAGACGTGGAGTCCTGACTCACGAAATCATGAAAGGAGAAATTGTGATTGAACAAGGATCATCCATTCAGTGACAAATCTGAACCATTGATTGTCCAGTGGAAGTCTCAGACTTCAGGGATTAAAAGGAGGAGAGGTTGGACTTGCATCGCAACTTCATGAACCCCGAAATTGCGACACACTCGGAGGCGTTAGCCCCAGATCATAGGGTGTGGTCGCATGGATGGAGGCTAAGGGAGGATCCAAAGCCTGCTAATCCCTTTTCGGAATTTCGAGGTCCGGAAGGTTGAAGGACCAAGAACCGTCTGCAGCCGGAATCATGAAATCACGAATTCTAAAATCCTGAAAAGTGGACCGTGGTCATGGGTAGAGTTCAGGGTTTCGGATACCAGGAGTTGGAAGGACAATGAGTCTGGGAGAGATCACATGTAGGAGTTCTAAAACCCCGAAACGTGAAAGGTGTGTTAGTTCAACACAGAGAAGAACACCAAAAGCTGAGCGCGTGCATAGGTTTTCTCAAGGCCTATGCCAGAGGAAGAAGGGACCTATGGATTTGTTCAAGGGGTTCCAACAGGAGCCTGAAGAGTTATTTCAGCTCGGAAGAAGAATGATCCAAAGACCAGGAGGTCAACGGAACCCTGTTGAGGTAGGGGGTATGATGGTGAGGTCAGCGGAACTCTATGCATTTTCTCAATGCCCTCTTGGCAGAGCTCTACAAAACCTTCAATAATTTTGTCTCCCCTGAACTCAAAACAGAGTTCCTTCATGTGCACTCCTTACACCTCTATTGATGAAGGTTCAACGCTATCCCTCTTGAGCTTTCCTGAGGTTACCTCACCTCTGTCAATGTACACCTTGCAGACTATGTGCACTCCTTGCACTCGAAAACTCAAAGACAAGAAGAAATTGAAACTTTTGAATTGCTTCTTCAGTTATTCATTTAAAACAGGAAATGCATAAAAACATGTAAACACATATAGACAATTCATGGAAGGAAAAACTGCTCTTCTATTAATTCAGAAATACCTATACAAGGTGTTTACAAAGGTTGGACTATAACAAGTCTCAACTCTCTCTCTTGAGACCTCTCAACCTGAGATCCCCCTTCTATTCTAACCCACTTCTCTACTCTTAGATACTAATTACAAAAGAGGTCTCCCTTGATCTTATTCTCATCCACCGCCTCTGTGTTATCGCTATCTCAGAGCGGCATCGTACTCCTATAGCTACATTACATAAAAATGGATGTCCAATCCTGAATGATCTGGACTTAGCTGTAAGTAACCATTAAAGGAAACCTCAACCACTACCTGTACAAAGGCATTGTCTGTCATTAAAAGCATTACAATCATTTATTGAAATTTTGAATTTCAAAATTGAGAGGGTTGCGCCTCTACCTTTCTCCAATAAATGTGTGTTGAATGTGTTGGTTGGCTAGCATGCTGCTGACGTAGAGAGATGCTCCTACATCATACTCCTCAGCTGGAAAAATCATGATCCCCTGATCATGAGCTCCTCTTCTCCAGTGTTGAAATCCACCTGGATCCCAAACTTTCCCTTGGAGCTGTCCATCTGCTCTTCTGCTTCGTTTTTGTTGCTTCTGCTACCCTTCTACTCTTAAGGGCTTCCTTCTGCTCAGCTTCTCGTTGTTGGCAGTCTCTGCTGCTAAACTCAACATCAGCCTTCTGATTTCTGATTTCTTTAATTACCTCATCTAGATACTCCAGTGGTTGGCTCTCCTTATGCAGTCTTCTCTGTTGCACTTCTGTCTCCTCAATGGGTAGATCTGCTTGATCTCCCTTGATGTCTTCATCTCCCATGGCCTTATATTTCCACTTTGCTGCAGACTCCAGTCCTGCAATCTCTTGTTGACTGACTTGTTGCTCAGTCACTTCTCCTTCTGATAGCTTGACTGTCATCTCTCCTTGTGTTGGCTCAAATCCAACTTCTCCCAGCCGCTCCTAGGGCTGGTATGTTCCTCTACCTTCTTCCAACTTGGCCTATTGGATGTGCAAACTTTGCACCATCACCCTCCTTTCTAGGGCTTCCAATTCTTCACATAGGTCAGCAAAATCCATGTTGTTTTCTTCCTCTTCTTCTTCTTCTTTTTCTGCATCTTCCAGTACTGCAGTGATTTCCTGTCTAGCTTCTTGGATGAAACTTTTGAGCCATTATGTTAAATGCTCATCCTCTTCTTCTTGGGAAAATGTCAGTATCTGCTCCATTTCTGCTTCCATGACATTTTGTGTTGGTTGTCCTCCTGCTGTTGTTGCATCTACAGCACATGCTCTGGTCTCAACTGGATTGCTTGGTAGGAACACCTCTATTCCTCCAATGATCAGAATTCTCTTATGATTCTCTCCTGTCATCACTCCTTGCTGATCTAAACTCCTCTGAGTTCACGAGACTTTCAGACAGTCTCACCTCTTTCCCCTTTCCCACCTGGCAATTTGGGAATTTTCTGTTGCCCACCTGAAAGACTATGAGACTAGCTGGTCCCATCTCATTGCCCACCTGGAAATTTGGGAATTTTTTGTTGCCCACCTGACAGTCTATGAGACCAGCTGGTCCCATCTCATTTCCCACCTGGAAATCTGAACTTCCAGCACTACCCGCTTGGTAGTATGCGAGACCTTCAGCTGATCTCTTCACATTTCCCACCTAGCAACTCGAAAGTTCACTTCTGCCCACCTGGCAGTTTATGAGATCTTCAGCTAATATCATACCACTGCCCAGCTGTCAATATGAATTTCCATGGTTGTCCTCTTGACAGTCTATGAGATCCTCCAATGATCTCATTTCATTTCCCACCTGGCAATATGAAAATTCATCTCTGCCCTCCTGGCAGTTTATGAGACCTGAAACTGATCTCTCTTCCTCATCACTGAGGGTTTCTCCAACTTCTGGATCACAGATGCAAACCATCTCTGTTTCACTGAGGCTTTCAGCATACTTTAGCCATATTTTCAACAGCCTTTGCTATATTTTGGCCAACAACTCCTTGGCTGGCCACTTCACCTTCTTTTTCATGGGCCATTCATACACCCATCGTGTTCTTGCACTATGTTGCATTCGAAATGCAAGATCCTCCATCCTTTCTCTTATCTCGGTGAGTTATTTATCCATCTCAACCTTGGTCTTCATCTATTGGTCCCTCTTTGACCATGCTTATGACCTTCAGTAGCCATCTCCATCTTTCACCTACCCTCCTAGCAAGCATATGGATCACTCTACATCTGAGAGCATCTCCATGTCCTCCTACAGCTCTCCTAGTTGTATATTGACTGTTGCACACCTTGCAACAATCACCATAGAGCTTTAACACTCTGTCTTCTATGTATCCTTCGCCTGAAATCTACAGACGAAAATATTAGCTTCGATACCACCTGATGGTATCAAACTGTATCCCCTCACAGTCCTCCTTTTTTCTGCGATCTGCAAACAAAAAACAAATATTAGCTCTGATACCACCTGATGGTGTGTATCAAAGTATTTTATTTATCTACTTTGCCTACCTCTGCCTCCAGTCCACAGATAGAAAGTGGCTCTGATACCACATGATGGTGACCCCCTACCTCAGCAGGGTTCCACTGAACTCCCAGTCTCTGGATCGTTCTTCTTCCAAGCCGAAATAGCTCTTCGGGCTCCTGTTGGAACCCCTTGAGCAAATCCACAGGTCCCTTCTTCNTAATTAGGGCATTTTAAGGTCTTTGACTAGCCACCTAGTCGGATCCAGTTGAGATTTGGGTGTCAAATCAACTTGGAAGCTAAACCAGAAGTGGGTGGGAGGCCGACCAATCTCATAAATGTGTCATTCTCAGATGTGCATGGATTTTAGCGACCACATTCGTGCATCGGGCGCATGTGCACTTTTCCTGCATTTTTGTTTTGCGCATGTGCATGCACGCCCTGTGTAGTCATAGCACACTTTAATTCTATCACTGGTTGTACAGTTTTTGACCCTTTTTGGAAATACTTTTGTGGTAATTTTGGTCCATGGGTGACCTCATAACTGTTTGACGATGTTGGATTCTTGTAACCATTTGCGGATGAAATTTTAGTGATAACAGGGAGATCGAGAGTGAAGAGTCTCCCAAAATCGCAAAAGGCGAATTCGCGAGAGGACTAGGACCATTTCGGGGAAAGGCCCGAAAGAATTAGGTTTCGTCATTTTGGGAACCAGGGATTCAAAATATAGAGAACAGGGGGAACGCTTACATCGTGATTCCCCGAATCACGAAAGCCGGTAGCATTTTGACGTTAAGCCCTTTGCGGCATTTCGAGACCTGGGTGTTCGAAAGACCAGGACTCAGGAGACGTGGAGTCCTGACTCACGAAATCATGAAAGGAGAAATTGTGATTGAACAAGGATCATCCATTCAGTGACAAATCTGAACCATTGATTGTCCAGTGGAAGTCTCAGACTTCAGGGATTAAAAGGAGGAGAGGTTGGACTTGCATCGCAACTTCATGAACCCCGAAATTGCGACACACTCGGAGGCGTTAGCCCCAGATCATAGGGTGTGGTCGCATGGATGGAGGCTAAGGGAGGATCCAAAGCCTGCTAATCCCTTTTCGGAATTTCGAGGTCCGGAAGGTTGAAGGACCAAGAACCGTCTGCAGCCGGAATCATGAAATCACGAATTCTAAAATCCTGAAAAGTGGACCGTGGTCATGGGTAGAGTTCAGGGTTTCGGATACCAGGAGTTGGAAGGACAATGAGTCTGGGAGAGATCACATGTAGGAGTTCTAAAACCCCGAAACGTGAAAGGTGTGTTAGTTCAACACAGAGAAGAACACCAAAAGCTGAGCGCGTGCATAGGTTTTCTCAAGGCCTATGCCAGAGGAAGAAGGGACCTATGGATTTGTTCAAGGGGTTCCAACAGGAGCCTGAAGAGTTATTTCAGCTCGGAAGAAGAATGATCCAAAGACCAGGAGGTCAACGGAACCCTGTTGAGGTAGGGGGTATGATGGTGAGGTCAGCGGAACTCTATGCATTTTCTCAATGCCCTCTTGGCAGAGCTCTACAAAACCTTCAATAATTTTGTCTCCCCTGAACTCAAAACAGAGTTCCTTCATGTGCACTCCTTACACCTCTATTGATGAAGGTTCAACGCTATCCCTCTTGAGCTTTCCTGAGGTTACCTCACCTCTGTCAATGTACACCTTGCAGACTATGTGCACTCCTTGCACTCGAAAACTCAAAGACAAGAAGAAATTGAAACTTTTGAATTGCTTCTTCAGTTATTCATTTAAAACAGGAAATGCATAAAAACATGTAAACACATATAGACAATTCATGGAAGGAAAAACTGCTCTTCTATTAATTCAGAAATACCTATACAAGGTGTTTACAAAGGTTGGACTATAACAAGTCTCAACTCTCTCTCTTGAGACCTCTCAACCTGAGATCCCCCTTCTATTCTAACCCACTTCTCTACTCTTAGATACTAATTACAAAAGAGGTCTCCCTTGATCTTATTCTCATCCACCGCCTCTGTGTTATCGCTATCTCAGAGCGGCATCGTACTCCTATAGCTACATTACATAAAAATGGATGTCCAATCCTGAATGATCTGGACTTAGCTGTAAGTAACCATTAAAGGAAACCTCAACCACTACCTGTACAAAGGCATTGTCTGTCATTAAAAGCATTACAATCATTTATTGAAATTTTGAATTTCAAAATTGAGAGGGTTGCGCCTCTACCTTTCTCCAATAAATGTGTGTTGAATGTGTTGGTTGGCTAGCATGCTGCTGACGTAGAGAGATGCTCCTACATCATACTCCTCAGCTGGAAAAATCATGATCCCCTGATCATGAGCTCCTCTTCTCCAGTGTTGAAATCCACCTGGATCCCAAACTTTCCCTTGGAGCTGTCCATCTGCTCTTCTGCTTCGTTTTTGTTGCTTCTGCTACCCTTCTACTCTTAAGGGCTTCCTTCTGCTCAGCTTCTCGTTGTTGGCAGTCTCTGCTGCTAAACTCAACATCAGCCTTCTGATTTCTGATTTCTTTAATTACCTCATCTAGATACTCCAGTGGTTGGCTCTCCTTATGCAGTCTTCTCTGTTGCACTTCTGTCTCCTCAATGGGTAGATCTGCTTGATCTCCCTTGATGTCTTCATCTCCCATGGCCTTATATTTCCACTTTGCTGCAGACTCCAGTCCTGCAATCTCTTGTTGACTGACTTGTTGCTCAGTCACTTCTCCTTCTGATAGCTTGACTGTCATCTCTCCTTGTGTTGGCTCAAATCCAACTTCTCCCAGCCGCTCCTAGGGCTGGTATGTTCCTCTACCTTCTTCCAACTTGGCCTATTGGATGTGCAAACTTTGCACCATCACCCTCCTTTCTAGGGCTTCCAATTCTTCACATAGGTCAGCAAAATCCATGTTGTTTTCTTCCTCTTCTTCTTCTTCTTTTTCTGCATCTTCCAGTACTGCAGTGATTTCCTGTCTAGCTTCTTGGATGAAACTTTTGAGCCATTATGTTAAATGCTCATCCTCTTCTTCTTGGGAAAATGTCAGTATCTGCTCCATTTCTGCTTCCATGACATTTTGTGTTGGTTGTCCTCCTGCTGTTGTTGCATCTACAGCACATGCTCTGGTCTCAACTGGATTGCTTGGTAGGAACACCTCTATTCCTCCAATGATCAGAATTCTCTTATGATTCTCTCCTGTCATCACTCCTTGCTGATCTAAACTCCTCTGAGTTCACGAGACTTTCAGACAGTCTCACCTCTTTCCCCTTTCCCACCTGGCAATTTGGGAATTTTCTGTTGCCCACCTGAAAGACTATGAGACTAGCTGGTCCCATCTCATTGCCCACCTGGAAATTTGGGAATTTTTTGTTGCCCACCTGACAGTCTATGAGACCAGCTGGTCCCATCTCATTTCCCACCTGGAAATCTGAACTTCCAGCACTACCCGCTTGGTAGTATGCGAGACCTTCAGCTGATCTCTTCACATTTCCCACCTAGCAACTCGAAAGTTCACTTCTGCCCACCTGGCAGTTTATGAGATCTTCAGCTAATATCATACCACTGCCCAGCTGTCAATATGAATTTCCATGGTTGTCCTCTTGACAGTCTATGAGATCCTCCAATGATCTCATTTCATTTCCCACCTGGCAATATGAAAATTCATCTCTGCCCTCCTGGCAGTTTATGAGACCTGAAACTGATCTCTCTTCCTCATCACTGAGGGTTTCTCCAACTTCTGGATCACAGATGCAAACCATCTCTGTTTCACTGAGGCTTTCAGCATACTTTAGCCATATTTTCAACAGCCTTTGCTATATTTTGGCCAACAACTCCTTGGCTGGCCACTTCACCTTCTTTTTCATGGGCCATTCATACACCCATCGTGTTCTTGCACTATGTTGCATTCGAAATGCAAGATCCTCCATCCTTTCTCTTATCTCGGTGAGTTATTTATCCATCTCAACCTTGGTCTTCATCTATTGGTCCCTCTTTGACCATGCTTATGACCTTCAGTAGCCATCTCCATCTTTCACCTACCCTCCTAGCAAGCATATGGATCACTCTACATCTGAGAGCATCTCCATGTCCTCCTACAGCTCTCCTAGCTGTCTATTGACTGTTGCACACCTTCCAACAATCACCATAGAGCTTTAACACTCTGTCTTCTCTGTATCCTTTGCCTGAAATCTACAAACGAAAATATCAGCTCCGATACCACATGATGGTATCAGACTGTATCCCCTCACAGTCCTCCTTTTTTCTATGATCTGCAAACAAAAAACAAATATTAGCTCTGATACCACCTGATGGTGTGTATCAAAGTATTTTCTTTATCTACTTTGCCTACCTCTGCCTTCAGTCCATAGACAGAAAGTGGCTCTGATACCACATGATGGTGAACCCCTACCTCAGCAGGGTTCCAGTGAACTCCCAGTCTCTGGATCGTTCTTCTTCCAAGCCGAAATAGCTCTTTGGGCTCCTGTTGGAACCCCTTGAGCAAATCCACAGGTCCCTTCTTCCTCTGGGATAGCCCTTGAGAAAACCTATGCACGCACTCAACTTTCGGCGCTCTTCTCTATGTTGAACTAACACACCTTTCGTGTTTCAGGGTTTTGGAACTCCTGCATGCGAGCTCTCCTAGGCTCCTTATCCTTCCAACTCCCAGTATCTGAAATGTTGAACTCTACCCATGACCACGGTCCACTTTTTCGAGATTTCGGAATTCGCGATTTCTCGATTCCGGCTATAGATGGTTCTTGGTCCTTCAACCTCCCAGACCTCGAAATGTCGAAAAGGGCTTAACGGGATTTGGCTCCTCCCTTAGCCTCCGTCCATGTGACCACACCATATGATCTGGGGCTAACGCCTCCGAGCGCATCATAATTTCGGGGTTCGTGAAGTTGCGATGCAACTCCAACCTCTCCTCCTTCTAATCCCTGAAGTCTGAAACTTCCACTGGACAATCAACAATTCAGATCTGTCGCTGAATGGACGTTCCTTATTCAATCGTGATTTGTCCTTTCTCCATTTCGCGAGTTGGGACTCCACGTCTCCTCACTCCTAGTCTCTCGAACAACTGGGTCTCGAAATGTTGGAAAGGGATTAACGTCAAAATTCTACCGGCTTTCGCTATTCAGGGAATCACAATGCAATCGTTCCCCTTGTTCTCTGTCTTTTGAATCCCTGGTTCCCGAAATTCCGAAACCTGATTCTTTCAAGCCTTTCCCCGAAATGGTCCTAGTCCTTTCGCGATTTTGGGAGACTCTTCACTCTAGATCTCCCAGTGTCCAAATCTCAAGAATGTGGGTCTCTTGACATGTGTCCTTTGAGATGGACAATCCCAAATGCTTTCAGGACTCTGAGAGGTCCTCTCTCTCCTCTACTCCTCGAGGATTAAACCCCTCGCACCTCCTTCTGGATCCGACGACTGTCGATCCTTGGTGCTAGATCTGCTGGCCCATATCCTTTTTCTTGTACACCTCCCAGGGACTCAACCCTGTGCACGTATCCTTGATCCAACGGCTCTCAGGCCACCATGCTCCAGATCCGACGGCTAGCGCGATTTCACGAATTGGGAGTTCACGATCCCTTCGCCGCTCCAAACCCTGAACTCCGAAATGCCGAAATGTCGAAAGCTCGAGGCGCTTGATCAACGGCTTGTGGTATTTCACAATTCTCCTCGAGAGTTCTCCACCGTCCATTGAGACCTTTGAGATCTCCTCTTTTGGATCTACACGGTGTTAAATTTTGTGCTCCTACCTCCAATCGAACGGTCTGCGGGATTCTCCACTGTGATCCAATGCTCGATGGCATTCTTCCTCTTGAGATTTTACTCACTTCAGACTTAGAATATTTTCTAAGTCTCGAAGTTCTCGACCTTTGACTCTTCCTCTTGCGAGCCTGGTTCCTTTGGGTCTTGTCTGTGTTATAGAAACGCTTCCCCTCTCGATCTTTGTCAACTCAGAAACCTCGAAAGGTTTTCTCTATGTGCGTTCTTCTTGCACTTTCTCTTCTAATCTTATGGACTTAGAACAAGTCCACTCTCGCACACTCCTGGTGCTCCTGATATTTTGAATAACTCAGATTCGAGGTCATTTCTTGGAAATAAATGCCTCACGCCCTCCTGGCGTTCTTCTTTTCTATGCACACCTTGCATAGCCTACAGAGTATTCAGCAACTCTGTGAGTGTCTTCTCTTTGACACTTCCCTTTCCTCAGAACTTGAAACAGAGTTCTCTGGTGCACTCTATGCACTCACTCAATTCCCTCTTGGCAGAGCTCTACAGAACCTTCAATAGTTCTGTCTCCCCTGAACTCGAAACAAAGTTCCTTCCTATGCACTCCTTGCACCTCTGTTGATGAAGGTTCAACACTATCCCTCTTGAGATTTCTTGAGGTTACCTCACCTCTATTAATGCACACCTTGCGGACTATGTGCACTCCTTGCACTCAGAAACTCAAATACAAGAAGAAATTGAAACTTTTGAATTACTTCATCAGTTATGCATTTAAAACAGGAAATGCATAAAAACATGTAAACACATACAGACAATTCATGGCAGGAAAAATTGCTCTTCTATTAATTCAGAAATGCCTATACAAGGTGTTTACAAAGGCTGGACTGTAACAAGTCTCAACTCTCTCTCTTGAGACCTCTCAACCTGAGATCCCCCTTCTATTCTAACCCGCTTCTCTACTCTTAG
>JZKD02S1885759.1:65190-78766 GCA_000966675.3 Picea glauca
ACACACCTTTCGTGTTTCAGGGTTTTGGAACTCCTGCATGCGAGCTCTCCTAGGCTCCTTATCCTTCCAACTCCCAGTATCTGAAATGTTGAACTCTACCCATGACCACGGTCCATTTTTTCGGGATTTCGGAATTCGCGATTTCTCGATTCCGGCTATAGATGGTTCTTGGTCCTTCAACCTCCCAGACCTCGAAATGTCGAAAAGGGATTAATGGGATTTGGCTCCTCCCTTAGCCTCCGTCCATGTGACCACACCATATGATCTGGGGCTAACGCCTCCGAGCGCATCATGATTTCGGGGTTCGTGAAGTTGCGATGCAACTCCAACCTCTCCTCCTTCTAATCCCTGAAGTCTGAAACTTCCACTGGACAATCAATAGTTCAGATCTGTCTCTGAATGGACGTTCCTTATTCAATCGTGATTTCTCCTTTCTCCATTTCGCGAGTTGGGACTCCACATCTCCTCACTCCTAGTCTCTCGAACAATTGGGTCTCGAAATGTTGGAAAGGGCTTAACGTCAAAATTCTATCGGCTTTCGCTATTCGGGGAATCACAATGCAAGCGTTCCCCTTGTTCTCTGTCTTTTGAATCCCTGGTTCCCGAAATTCCGAAACCTGATTCTTTCAGGCCCTTCCCCGAAATGGTCCTAGTCCTTTCGCGATTTTGGGAGACTCTTCACTCTAGATCTCCCAGTGTCCAAATCGCCAGAATGTGGGTCTCTTGACATGTGTCCTTTGAGATGGACAATCCCAAATGCTTTCAGGACTCTGATAGGTCCTCTCTCTCCTCTACTCCTCGAGGATTAAACCCCTCGCACCTCCTTCCGGATCCGACGACTATCGGTCCTTGGTGCTAGATCTGATGGCCCATATCCTTTTTCTTGTGCACCTCCCAGGGACTCAACCCTGTGCACGTATCCTTGATCCAACGGCTCTCAGGCCACCATGCTCCAGATCCGACGGCTAGCGCGATTTCATGAATTGGGAGTTCACGATCCCTTCGCCGCTCCAAACCCTGAACTCCGAAATGCCGAAATGTCGAAAGCTCGAGGCGCTTGATCAACGACTTGTGGTATTTCACAATTCTCCTCGAGAGTTCTCCACCGTCCGTTCAGACCTTCGAGATATCCTCTTTTGGATCTACACGGTGTTAAATTTTGTGCTCCTACCTCCAATCGAACGGTCTGCGGGATTCTCCACTGTGATCCAATGCTCGATGGCATTCTTCCTCTTGATATTTTACTCACTTCAGACTTAGAATATTTTATAAGTCTCGAAGGTCTCGACCTTTGACTCTTCCTCTTGCGAGCCCGGTTCCTTTGGGTCTTGTCTGTGTTATAGAAACGCTTCCCCTCTCGATCTTTGTCAACTCAGAAACCTCGAAAGGTTTTCTCTATGTGTGTTCTTCTTGCACTTTCTCTTCTAAGCTTATGGACTTAGAACAAGTCCACTCTCGCACACTCCTGGTGCTCCTGAGATTTTGAATAACTCAGATTCGAGGTCATTTCTTGGAAATAAATGCCTCACGCCCTCCTGGCGTTCTTCTTTTCTATGCACACCTTGCATAGCCTACAAAGTATTCAGCAACTCTGTGAGTGTCTTCTCTTTGACACTTCCCTTTCCTCAGAACTCGAAACAGAGTTCTCTGGTGCACTCTATGCACTCACTCAATTCCCTCTTGGCAGAGCTCTACAGAACCTTCAATAGTTCTGTCTCCCCTGAACTCGAAACAAAGTTCCTTCCTGTGCACTCCTTGCACCTCTGTTGATGAAGGTTCAACACTATCCCTCTTGAGATTTCTTGAGGTTACCTCACCTCTATTAATGCACACCTTGCGGACTATGTGCACTCCTTGCACTCGGAAACTCAAATACAAGAAGAAATTGAAACTTTTGAATTACTTCATCAGTTATGCATTTAAAACAGGAAATGCATAAAAACATGTAAACACATACAGACAATTCATGGTAGGAAAAACTGCTCTTCTATTAATTCAAAAATGCCTATACAAGGTGTTTACAAAGGCTGGACTGTAACAAGTCTCAACTCTCTCTCTTGAGACCTCTCAACCTGAGATCCCCCTTCTATTCTAACCCGCTTCTCTACTCTTAGAGACTAATTACAAAAGAGGGATCCCTTGAGCTTATCCTCATCCACTGCCTCTGTGTTATCGCTATCTCAGAGCGACATCGTACTCCTACGACTAAATTACATAAAAATGGATGTCCAGTCCTAACTGATCTGGACTTAGCTGCAGGTAACCATTAAAGAAAACCTCAACCACTACCTATACAAAGTCGGCTTCTAGCATTAAAATCCTTACAATCATTTATTGAAATTTCGAATTTCAAAATTGAGAGGGTTGCGCCTCTCCCTTTCTCCAATAAATGTGTGCTGGATGTGTTGGTTGGCTGGCATGCTACTGACATGGAGCGATGCTCCTGCATAATCTACTCATAATGCAAAAGAGAGTCATGATGCAACCTTGATCAAACATAAATATATAAGAAAACTCAAACAGTCTCACTTATGTTCACAAGACTGATATTAGATATGGAAAGAGTTCAATGGATCTACATATTATGTCCAAATTACTTATCTACACATGAATATGATTATGAATTATTCTCGTCTTCAATACTAGTCAATGAATGTTTAAACCATTTGTGTGTTAGGAACCAAATACCAAGATAGCATAGAAAAACTTCAGAACAAGTACTCTATGCCTTGAAAAATGAGAGAATTTCATATAATAAGCCTCTTCGAGGGGGCAACCTCCTTATACACCACATAGATTTCCAAATACCAGATGATTCCAAATGAAAAAAGACTCATACGCTTATAATTCCTTATACGCTTGAATAATTATAGATGCTTCTATATAAAAGACTCATCTTCCCAAGTGGAATCTTCAACAGGTAGTTTCCTCCACTTAATGAGATACTCTGAAATGGATCTATTCCTYAGCTGGTGAATTCTTGTGTCAATGATAGATTCAAGCTCCAATATGATTTTTCCTTCTTCGTCAAGTTCTGGCAATATAGTTTGAACTGGGATCTTGTCACCTACAACCTTCTTTAAGCATGAAACATGGAAAACTGGGTGTACTCGTGAAGATGTAGGCAACTCCAATGTGTATGCCATAGTACCAGTATTTTGCAACACCTTATAAGGGCCATAGTACTTTGGTGATAATTTATTATTCTTCTTGGCTTGCTTGAGGGACATTTGTTTGTATGGATTTAGTCTTAAAAACACCCAATCCCCTACTTCAAAACTTCTTTCACTACGATGTTGATCTACTTGTTTTTTCATGTGATTTTGTGCTATGGTCAGGTTTTCCTTTAAGATTTTGAGAACTTGTTGTTGATGCTCAATGTAATCTTCCACTTCTTGAACCTTATATTTTTATTTTAGATAAGAAGTGATGGAAGGAGGGTGGTATCCATAGAGTTCCATAAATGGTGTCATTTTTGTTTCAGTATGAAAGGAACTGTTATACCATCATTCTGCCAAGGGTAACCATTTGAACCATTGTGTTTGTTTATCAAAGACAAAGCAGCGAAGGTATCGTTCCAGAAATTTGTTCACTATGTCGGTTTGTCCATCAGATTGAGGATGATAGGATGAGATTTGATCCAATTGAGTACCCAAACAAGAAAATAATTATGTCCAAAAATGTCCAGTGAAGATGGGATCTCTGCCACTTACAATAATCTTTGGGCTTCCATGTAGCTTTTGAAATGTATCCATGAATGTGGTCACAACTATACTGGCTTTTAAGGTATGAGAGAATGCACAAAATTGTCTGTACTTCGTCATTCTATAAACAATCACCATGATGACACTCTTTCCTTCAGACTTCGGTAACCCTGTGATGAAATCCATGGAAACTTCCTCCCAACAATGACTTGGGATGGMTAATGGTTGTATTGACCTAGGGTCTTAATTGTTTACACCTTATTTTGTTGGAAAACCAAACATTCTGCCAAAAACCTTTGAAAAACACTTTTAAGGCCATCCCAAAAATATTCCTTCTTGGCCCTATGGTAGGTTTTCAAAAATACCGAGTTCCCTCCTACCAGAGAGGTGTGCAATTCCAATAGTACCTTTTGTTTGAATTGGGAGTTCTTACATAAATATAAGTGATATTTGAACCATAGTAAATCGGGTTGGATGATCGAGATAGCACGGAGAAAGGCCTCAACATCTTCATCCTTTATTGAGAGTGCATCTTCCATAACATTTTTCTTCCCTATTTCATAGATGATTTCAAAATCATAACCCAATATCTTGCTCACCCATTTTTGTTGTTCTTCTGAAGATAGTCTTTGTTCCAAGAAGTATTTAAGACTATCATGATCTGGTTTGACCTTGAAGTGCCTATCTATTAGGTAAGGGCGCCATTTCTTCAATGCATGTAGTATTGCCATCATTTCCTTCTCATAAATGGGTTTGTGTAAGTCCTTTCCCTTGAGTGGTCGACTTTCAAAAGGAAGGGGCCTTCCTTCTTTCATTAGAACAACACCAATTCCATTTCTCAAGGCATCACATTCCACAATAAAGGTTTTTGTGACATCTAGTTTGGTTAAGACAAGAGCTTTTCACATTGCCTCTTTAAGTTGTTCAAAATATTGAGTTTCCATTAAAGTCCATGAAAATGCATCCTTCTTAGTTAATGTCATTAAAGGTGTTGTTATTCTTCCATAGTTCCGAACAAACTTGCGGAAGTAACTTGTCAAACCCAAATATCCTCTAAGATTATTCAATGTTTTGGGAATCGACCAGTCCATCATGGCCTTAATATTGTTAGGGCCTACCTTGACACCATCATGAGATACAATATGACCCAAATATTCAACCCCCTTCACCCCAAAGAAACATTTGTATGGTTGGGGATATAGTTGTTTCTCCTTTAGTAGTTGTAGCACCCTGTTAACATGTCGCACATGATCCTCCCAAGACTTTCTATAGATTAGTATTTCATCAAAAAATACTAAAACAAATTTTCAAAAGAAGGGATTGAAAATGGAATTCATCAACCCTTGGAATGTGGAAGGTGCATTTGTAAGGCCAAAAGGCATGGCCAAAAATTCATAATGTCCTTCATGAGTTCGGAATTATGTTTTTGGGATATCTTATTCCTTCATTATAATCTGATGATAACCCGAGTGGAGATCAAACTTTGTGAAATAGATTGATCAATGTATTTCATCGAACAATTCATTAATGAAAGGAATGGGAAAATTATCTTTAATAGTGATATTGTTGAGCTCTCTATAATCTGGACACATACGCCATGAGCCATCTTTCTTGAGTACCATTATTGTTGGCACAAGGGAAGACCCAGGGTTCAACGCTTAACAATGTACCAACAAAACCCCGACTACTGCCCCTTTCGGCAACACCTCTGAAGTAGGCGAAGTCTCACCCAAGGTAGAAGCAATGGGGTTAACATGATGTAGGTGTCTGTAACCAGGCCGGGACACAAACCTGTGATAAGAGTACTTCGTAGAATATTTTTTTAACGCTTAGGAAGTGACATGCACTAGTTTATTAACCCTATTAACACCTCATAACATAATCAAATATAGATCGACGCAGTAACAAAAAATGAACATATATCTTGAACACTCAACACTTAACATTATAAGTTAAATCTATCATTCATATACCCTTAACACAAGTAAATTACTTAAGCAAAAAAGGATCTATCTATTACACATCATAATCAAAGAACTAAGAAAATTCATAACAGAAATAACACAGCACAAATAAAACCGTGAGACACCAGATATGCGTGGTTCACCCTAGGGTGGGGCTACATCCACAAACCACTTCACCTCTTTATTATTCTCCAATACCTTACATTCAATCACTCCTGTGCACTAAGCCATAGAGATGATCTTTGCACTAGACATGAGATCCGTGCACTAAGCACTAGATCCTCCTTCCAAAACTTGGTCAAATGCATAGAGCCAAACCCTCTATCACAACATTTACACCTTCTACAAAATCATAATCATGCACATACATTCCTTTGCACAAAGCAACTCTGTTCACACAGAACTACATTCACTTCTCTTCTTCTACAATACATTCCCCTTTATTTATACTTTACAAACCCTTACAATAAGGCCTAAACATGGGAAAACCCCATGGGATGACATCCCATAAACCCATTACAAAACCATAGAGGACCCTTTACTGGGTCCACATAACCCTAAAAAATGGGTGAGATCCACGATCTCAGCTCCACCTTGGTGCTCCTTCTTTGACCAATGTGTCAAAGTCCAAAAGTGGGCCAAATATGACCAAAGTTTCCTCAAAAATTGGTCAAGGGCCAACAGGCCCCCAACACTCACCTGTGACTTGTCCCAAGTCACTCAAGTCTAGCTAATGTTGCTTCGAACGCCTCGATATTAACTTGATTTTCCTCAACTTGATGCCTCACCTGATCCTCCTGGTCAACAAGCTCCTGGATTGTCTACTCTGTAACATGCCCTTCTAGGCGTTGTTCTAATGTTGCAACTACTTGATCTAGTTGTGAGCCCTGTCCATCGGACCATCAATATCCTCGAACACCTTGCAAGATTCATCCTACACATGTTGTAGCTTCTACGTTAATTCCATTACCTTACCCTGGAGGGCAGTGATTTGCTGCTATATTGTGCGCTTCTCCTGGGATCTCTTCATTATTTCCACTGCGGTGAGCAGCTTCATCTGCGCCTGCAACGAAAATACTTGTTGTTGCACCTCCTGTAACTGTACTTCTAGCTTCCTTAGCTCTGGATCCTCGGCGAGGCATTCATATGTTTGGTCACTTCTATCACTTAACTATTTACATTCCAAGGTGAGGGATCTTATACTTGCTACTGTGTTTTTAGCGGTCTCCTCCCTCTGGTCACGCACCTCCTGCGGGGTGCTCGGCATTGTTCAAGACTCCAGTTCTATTATCCTAGCCTAAAGTTGTTGGAGGGTCTCTGTGAGATTCACTACGTGAGCTTCGACCAAATCTTGCTCCCCTTGTACCAAGCCAGACCGGTTATCCCCAGAAATGTTGTCCTCTTCATCACTCTCTATGTCCTGGACTTCAACCTGCTTTTTTTTCTTCGTCGTCCCACTAGACTATTTGACATGTTCAACTCATGTAACTATCGGTCTTCCTATGGTGTCAGTGTCAGATAATTCTGCATCGGTGAAAGGTACAACAAATTCCTCTAGCCGTTCCTTTGCAATCTGCTCCATATCTTCATACATCAGCTTGTAGTATGACTGTAATTCTTCCTGGTTCTCATCTCTTCATGTGGTTATGTAAAAGCAATGGGGATAAGTGCAGAACTTCGCTATGGGTTGGTACTGGTGTAGGGTACGTGGTGTCATACACGATAATGATTCAATGGTGACCTTCAACTATTGATAATATCCATGAAACACAGCATTGGACTGCCACTGCTTCGTCATGTTGTTGGTATTCCACAGGGTGGAAAACTGAATGGCCAAGGGCTTCGTAGGTTCGATTCACACTTAAACCTGTGATCCGATGCATCATCATTGGATCCACAGTAATTCTTTTGTCGAGCCATAGATATCTTCCATGATAGCATGACGGAAGGAGTTTAACACAAGCGTTAACCTCCTGGTGGCGGCCTAGATGAGGGATCTTCATCACATTCCACATGGTTGACTGTGCCAACCCCTTAATCCATGGCTATGACATAAGGCGATTTTTATTTCTGGTTGTCTTCATTAAGTAGCGGTGGGGATCTAACATGGCATAGTTCTTCGGGTATCCTAAGTTGAAGTCGTTGTGCTTCAACAGCGGGATATGTCCTAACTGACTTCCGACTATGTGAATTCCTTTTGGAATGTACGTAGTGAACATGGAGTACTCAAAATCTCAAGGGATATTGTCACGGTTAACAACACCAACCATAGGTGGAATATATTCAGTTATGATCGATGGTATATGCTTCGTGTTAGCTAGATCACCGCGGTGCTTACTTCATTGTTCGGCTATGGGGTTGGTGTGGGTGGAACGACGTCCAGTCAAAGGGGAGGCCTATAGTCCCCTAGTTGAAGATGCCTATATAGCTTCAGATATTAGTCTGTCGGCCATTAGCTTCTTGAGAACTTCCTCAACGGACTACTACAATTCGCTAGGTTCGCCCGGCATTCTAGCTTTTAACAAACAGGTGGGGTAGACAAACAGACAAGCGGGGTAGACAAACGGACAGATGGGGTCTAGTTTCATATAACATAGCTCGACACTTGGAAAATTATATGCTTAGCTCAGTTAATCATGGGTAGCAAAAATTGGTCCTAGCACAACGACTAACGAGCTAAATAAGCGGGGTATGGTGACGGATCTTCCAATGTCCAGGAAATGCTTCCGTCAATGTAAATCTATCCGTTATGGTGCGGTCTCAACGTCCAAAAGCGGTCCATAAGCCCATAAATGCATTTTCTAACTATTCTAGAGCATCATTCTAACAGCCAGGGCACCTCCAATGGTCATCTAACTTCGCCAAGGAGAATTCCAATTCTACGCGGACCTGTTGTTCTAGCGAGGTTCAAATCCAACAAACTTGCCTCCTGTAATGTTCTAGTTTGCAAAGGCTTCCCTCTGGTTTTTGTAACTTCTTGTATCTTTTCCAACTTAGATTTATTTTTATTGAGCTTCATTTCTTTCTTTCCTCTTATCTAAGTCTCTCTAATTGTTTATGGAATCTTCTTTCCATTTTTATTCTTATCTTCCCCTAGCGTAGTGGCTTCGCACTATTGAAGTACCCTAAAAGATTCTGAAGCTAATATCCCTTTTCTTAACATTTCCTGAGTGGGCATACTTCTTTCTTGAATATATGGGTTCTTCAAGCCTTCTTGCATTATTTCAACCTTGATAGCTAATTCTCTTGCTTTTTTTCCCTCCTACGTTGTTACTTTTCTCTGCTTCTTCGACTTATCTTCTCGTTCTTCTATTAGTCGGTCTATTTCCCTAGCTATGAAATCCCTTAATTCTTACTTTTTCTTTTATGTAGCTTCTTCCTCTGCTTTACTTCAAATCTGATCCTTCTCAATCCAAGTCTTACCTAACAATAATGGGAAAGGGGCGTTGTCCCAACAAACCTATTGACTTCAAATTCTTCTTCAGTCAATATTCCATGAACAATAACAGGTATAGTAGTAACTCTTCCACATAAAGTTACCATATTTCCCTTAAACAAGCATATCCTTCCCAATGAAGGTATCACACAGGGTTTTCCCAAAAATTCCCAAGTTTCTTCTGTCATAATATTCACTTGTGTTTCTTCATCCAGGACTACACAATCTATGTCAAGGTCTTTTATTCTTCCACTTATGCGTTGTTTTTCTTTCAAGCTTTCTGGTAAACTGACATCTTTATGAGCATCCATCATTTCTTTCAACTGTAATAATGTAGTGTGAACTTCCTCTGACCCTTTCTCTTTATGACTTTCTATCATGCCCTTAGTCTCTTGACATTTTTCATAGTTTTCTTGTCTTATGTTCATCCCTTCAACTTTAGCAATAATCCTTGGACAATCCTCAACCTCATGACCAACAACCTTACAACAAAGACATATAGGTCTTACCTCAGGACACTCCTTAGAAAGATGTCCTGAACTTCTACAATTATAACACAAATTCAGTCCTTTGTTTCTTTTAAATGTTCCCCAATCGTTTTTGTATTGTGCATCTCCCCTAGGATCATAGTGTTGGACCTGCAATCTGCAAAAATTCTTTCTAGGTTCCTGCATCCACTTATTAGTCCAAAAACTCTTTCTATGCACAAGAATAACATGTCTTTNTATTATCCTAGCCTAAATTTGTTGGAGGGTCTCTGTGAGCTTCACTACGTGAGCTTCGACCAAATCTTGCTCCGCTTGTACCAAGCCAGACCGGTTATCCCCAGAAATGTTGTCCTCTTCATCACTCTCTATGTCCTGGACTTCAACCTGCTTTTTTTTCTTTGTCGTCCCACTGGACTATTTGACATGTTCAACTCATGTAACTATCGGTCTTCCTATGGTGTCAGTGTCAGATAATTCTGCATCGGTGAAAGGTACAACAAATTCCTTTGGCCGTTCCTTTGCAATCTGCTCCATATCTTCATACATCAGCTTGTAGTATGACTGTAATTCTTCCTGGTGCTCATCTCTTCATGTGGTTATGTAAAAGCAATGGGGATAAGTGAAGAACTTCGCTATGGGTTGGTACTGGTGTAGGGTATGTGGTGTCATACACGAGAATGATTCAATGGTGACCTTCAACTATTGATAATATCCATGAAACACAGCATTGGACTGCCACTGCTTCGTCATGTTGTTGGTATTCCACAGGGTGGAAAACTAAATGGCCAAGGGCTTCGTAGGTTCGATTCACACTTAAACCTTGTGATCCGGTGCATCATCATTGGATCCACAGTAATTCTTTTGTCGAGCCATAGATATCTGCCATGATATCATGACGGAAGGAGTTTAACACAAGCGTTAACCTCCTGGTGGCGGCCTAGATGAGGGATCTTCATCACATTCAACATGGTTGACTGTGCCAACCCCTTAATCCATGGCTATGACATAAGGCGAGTTTTATTTCTGGTTATCTTCATTAAGTAGCAGTGGGGATCTAACATGGCATAGTTCTTCTGGTATCCTAAGTTGAAGTCGTTGTGCTTCAACAGCGGGATATGTCCTAACTGACTTCCGACTATGTGAATTCCTTTTGGAATGTACGTAGTGAACATGGAGTACTCAAAATCTCAAGGGATATTGTCACGGTTAACAACACCAACCAGAGGTGGAATATATTCATTTATGATCGATGGTATATGCTTCGCGTTAGCTAGATCACCGCGGTGCTTACTTCGTTGTTCGGCTATGGGGTTGGTGTGGGTGGAACGACGTCCAGTCAAAGGGGAGGCCTATAGTCCCCTAGTTGAAGATGCCTAGATAGCTTCAGATATTAGTCTGTCGGCCATTAGCTTCTTGAGAACTTCCTCAACGGACTACTACAATTCGCTAGGTTCGCCCGACATTCTAGCTTTTAACAAATAGGTGGGGTAGACAAACAGACAGGTGGGGTAGACAAACGGACAGATGGGGTCTAGTTTCATATAACATAGCTCAACACTTGGAAAATTATATGCTTAGCTCAGTTAATCGTGGGTAGCAAAAATTGGTCCTAGCACAACGACTAACAAGCTAAATAAGCGGGGTATGGTGACGGATCTTCCAATGTCCAGGAAATGCTTCCGTCAATGTAAATCTATCTGTTATGGTGCGGTCTCAACGTCCAAAAGCGGTCCATAAGCCCATAAATGCATTTTCTAACTATTCTAGAGCGTCATTCTAACAGCCAGGGCACCTCCAATGGTCATCTAACTTCGCCAGGGAGAATTCCAATTCTACGCGGACCTGTTGTTCTAGCGAGGTTCAAATCCAACAAACTTGCCTCCTGCAATGTTCTAGTTTGCAAAGTCTTCCCTCTGGTTTTTGTAACTTCTTGTATCTTTTCCAACTTAGATTTATTTTTATTGAGCTTCATTTCTTTCTTTCCTCTTATCTAAGTCTCTCTAATTGTTTATGGAATCATCTTTCCATTTTTATTCTTATCTTCCCCTAGCGTAGTGGCTTCGCACTATTGAAGTACCCTAAAAGATTCTGAAGCTAATATCCCTTTTCTTAACATTTCCTGAGTGGGCATACTTCTTTCTTGAATATATGGGTTCTTCAAGCCTTCTTGCATTATTTCAACCTTGATAGCTAATTCTCTTGCTTTTTTTCCCTCCTACGTTGTTACTTTTCTCTGCTTCTTCGACTTATCTTCTCGTTCTTCTATTAGTCGGTCTATTTCCCTAGCTATGAAATCCCTTAATTCTTACTTTTTCTTTTATGTAGCTTCTTCCTCTGCTTTACTTCAAATCTGATCCTTCTCAATCCAAGTCTTACCTAACAATAATGGGAAAGGGGCGTTGTCCCAACAAACCTATTGACTTCAAATTCTTCTTCAGTCAATATTCCATGAACAATAACAGGTATAGTAGTAACTCTTCCACATAAAGTTACCATATTTCCCTTAAACAAGCATATCCTTCCCAATGAAGGTATCACACAGGGTTTTCCCAAAAATTCCCAAGTTTCTTCTGTCATAATATTCACTTGTGTTTCTTCATCCAGGACTACACAATCTATGTCAAGGTCTTTTATTCTTCCACTTATGCGTTGTTTTTCTTTCAAGCTTTCTGGTAAACTGACATCTTTATGAGCATCCATCATTTCTTTCAACTGTAATAATGTAGTGTGAACTTCCTCTGACCCTTTCTCTTTATGACTTTCTATCATGCCCTTAGTCTCTTGACATTTTTCATAGTTTTCTTGTCTTATGTTCATCCCTTCAACTTTAGCAATAATCCTTGGACAATCCTCAACCTCATGACCAACAACCTTACAACAAAGACATATAGGTCTTACCTCAGGACACTCCTTAGAAAGATGTCCTGAACTTCTACAATTATAACACAAATTCAGTCCTTTGTTTCTTTTAAATGTTCCCCAATCGTTTTTGTATTGTGCATCTCCCCTAGGATCATAGTGTTGGACCTGCAATCTGCAAAAATTCTTTCTAGGTTCCTGCATCCACTTATTAGTCCAAAAACTCTTTCTATGCACAAGAATAACATGTCTTTCTTCATTTCCATTAAATTTAATCAAATCAACTATTTCTTTCAACTGCGCCCTAGCCTTCAGACTAGGACAAAATCTATTAAATATACTTAAGTTCATTCTTTCAAAACAAAAAATTTCACTTATCTTTCTCTTACCAAAGCACAAAGCCTGCTTCTTTCAAGATCTTACCTCTTTTCTTCATATCAGCTTACTTTATTAGCACAAAAATTCACAATTCAAGTAGAGTACTATGCACTTTAGCAGCACATCTACGCACAAAGCTTCTCTTTTTCTTTACTTCAATTCACATCAGTCACAATTTCAGGTCCCGACAACGGAACCATTTGTTGGCACAAGGGCAGACCCAGGGTTCAATGCTTAACATCACACCAAAAAAACCCCGACTACCGGCCCTTTCGGCAACACCTGCGAAGCAAACGAAGTCTCACCCGAGGTAGAAGCAGGGGGGGTTACAGGACGCAAGTGTCTGTAACCATGTTGGAACACGAATCTATGATAAGAGTACTTCGCGAAATATTTTGTTAATGCTTAGGAAGTGACATGTGTTAGTTTATTAACCCTATTAACACTGTAAAACATAATCAAATATATATCGGCACAGTAACAACAAATGATCATATATCCTGAACACTTAGCACTTAACATTATAAGTTAAATCTAGCATTCATATACCCTTAACACAAGTAAATTACTTAAGCAATAAAGGATCTATCTATTACACATCATAATCAAATCACTAAGAAGATTCATAACAGAAATAGCATAGCACAAAGCAAGCCACGAGACACCAGATATATGTGGTTCACCCCAGGGTGGGGCTATGTCCACAAACCACTTCACCTCTTTATCATTAGCCAATACCTTACATTC
>JZKD02S1885770.1:9911-22192 GCA_000966675.3 Picea glauca
TGAGTTCAAGAAATAGAGACAGAGTAAATGAAAAACTATTTAATATGGAACATAGGCAGTAAAAACGCACCTTTTCATGGATTCCTCTACATCTATGCTTAGGGTTTATTTGCGATGTCTAGTTTTCCAGTTTGTTTCTATGAAAAAAATTAGAAAACAGAAGGAATATGAACACAAGTTAACATGTAAACAAAAAGACAAGTACTATGTACATATACTAAAAAAAATAGAATAAGATGAATAGAGTAACATATAGCTTTTAGAAGGATGTACCTTTTTTGTTTCTTTTTCATAATGTATACTTTATAATTCAAGTACAACACCAATTGTATGGTGACTAGACCAATATGTGGACAAATCAGGGAAAACTAAGAAGCTAGATAATTTGTTTTTTTTCTTTTTTCTTTTCAACAAGCTATACAAATATGCTTTGAAATATAGAAATATGACTTTGAAAAATGTTTGATGTATATCTCATAATTCAAGTGCAATACCAATTATATCATGATCAGACCAATATGTGTCTAAGATAAACATATTGTATTGAGGAATGGGCACATTCGACCACACATGGAAATAAGTGTGTTTTGCAGATGGATTGTGTTGTGCAAAAGAAAGCAGAGACTGTATTTGCACATGTAGTTTTCCAATTCCTTTGTTCTGCCAATGGGTCCGTTCATATGGAAATGGTCCAATGCATTGGAAATAACATATACTATGTTGAAGAATGCTACATGGGGAGAAACATACAGATTCAGTATCACAATTTCTGTTTCATGGAAAAAAACTTTTGCAAGAACCACCTCAACATTCTTTTCTTCGATATGTATATGCTCCAAAATTGGTACATGTTTTTTCACTAATATCATCACCCCATGTGTAATGTAACTTGATATGCAATTGTGATTTGGGAATTCTTTGTTCTACATGCATAATGCCATGTATGTTTCCTGCAAGCACAAAATATCAGATTGCATTGTATCATAGTCATTGAGTATATCATCCATGTGTGAATTTAAGCTGCGTGTGTTAAGCGAGAGAATTGATATAAGTGAATTTGTTTGTATGAATTGGTAATCATAGTGCAGTTTCCATTTTGCGATGGTCCCGAGTCGTTCCATTTCAATATCAACTTTTTGTTTGACTTTGAAGTTATCTTTTGTAAGAGGACTTAGTAAATACAAGGAGTTTATGCTTCTGACACGAGACAGTGTTGTGTATACAAGTCCATGTATCCAAATTCCATCAGGTTGAAATGTAACATTATCAAGTGTTAGTCCTTGTGATCCGTGGACTGTACGTGCACATGCAAGTTTAATCGAAAACTGTTTTCGAATTTTCAGTCGAACTGTCTTTACTGATGTCGATATTGGCTTTGATATTTGAAAAATAGTTGTCCAACCACTTCCAGTGTTTGAATTATATAGACAAGACAACTTGCTTTCTTGTCGCTTGCCTATATGCGGTTCATGGAACTTAATCCAAAGGACATCAAGTTTCTTTGTTTTCCTATAGACTTTGAGTATTCCATCTGCACCATTGACCAAGCCATCCTGTGAATCATAGTTATAGGCATATATTTCAACCAACATTTCTAATTTGAAGACAAGCTGCAAAGGTAGAGTGGTTGTATGTTCATGACGTGGCACATTTCCATGGTTGTCTTCTTCTAGGTCAATTGAATTGATGATGATATCATCGTCAGGCATGAGCGATAGCATATGGATATTATGCATTCCAACATCCTTATTTGTGTAGAACAGGTAAGGGAACATTGGGTCTGTTGGTGCAGGCCGTAAGCACCTCAAATTCATATATGTTAAGTCATCATATGTTTGGTTGTTTGTTTGCATTCTGTTCAGAATTGCAATGAATGTTTCATCTGTCTGGAACATTGTAGTATGAAATTCAAAGAATTTTATATTGTCTCTCCAAAATTCATGTGTCACTATTTCCATGTTAACGGTAGGTTGTTCAAATATCAACGAATCTTGGATGGGCTATGCCTGGTAAAGATCCCCACAGAATATCATGTCAATGTTTCCAAAGTATTTTGTGTGCACATGTTTTAAGCTTATTAGTCGACTATCAATGGAATACAAGAACCGACTTCCAATCAAAGATGCTTCATCTATAAAGACAAGTTGGAGTTCCTCATAAATCTTAGACAATGTATCCAACATTTCCTTGCTAAGTGGAAGAAACTGTGACTTGTTAAAAGACATTAAAAATGCAGAGTGGATTGTTGTTCCACCTGCATTATAAGCATCTTTTCCTATTTATGAAACTATTAGGCCCTTTGGTTTCATAGGATCAAAGGAATTGTTTGAATCATAGATTCATATAAGCATTTGGAACAATGCTTTCACTGTGAATGTCTTGCCTGTTCCTGCTTCGCCTGTAAGGAACAAGTGCACAGGAGTGTCCATGTTCAAGATTTTTTTAAGAGCAATGTCCTTTACAATTGTTTGTTGTTCTCGATTCAACAGACGTCTTATTCCATGGTATTCATTATTTTCAATTAGGAAAGGATGTTTTGTGACTTGAAAACCAATATTGATACGTTTTTCACCTCCACCTGCTAGAGGATGAGGCAAATCCACTTGTAAGTCATAGGACTCACAAGGAGTTCTAGTTTTTTTTCGGTTTGTGAATGTCTCATCAAGATTGTCATGGTTTTCTAGCTCATTAACTGCAATTTCTAGATCACCCCATGTTGGATTAACATTGTTGGTAAATCTAGCTTCATTGATGTGCACTATAGTCTCAAAGGCAACATATGTAGCCTCCCATATAGATAAGTTATGTTTTAATGTCTCTTTGTTTTCATCGAATGGAATGTACAACGACAGTTTTTCTCTACAATAGTTTTCATAGTCAGAATGTTTATTTTATTTGACAAAGCGTATCATAGAGGGTTTTTTCCTTTTTGATATGGGAACACCATTCTTTTTGTAATGCAATATGAATTCTGCTAAGTAGATATGCCTAATAGGAGATGGAAGCTGAAGGTAATAATCAACAATAGAGCAACATAGCATGCCTTCTGAATTGTCAAGCTCTTGTTCTAGCAAAACCGGTGGTTTAAGCACAAATGTGTGTTTTTCAAGTGGAGATGTGTTTATGAAGACACATTTTCTTAAACTACAAGTGAGGGGCAAGGAAAGTGCAATGTGAACTTCTTGTTGAGCAAACATTTGTTGAATATTAAGCAATGTGTTGCCAAGTGTGCATATCATTTGTATGGCATCACTATGACTTCTTTCATGTTCTTTGCGTATTCTTCTGAATGCACTTGTCATAGATTTGTCAACCTTTGTCATATACGAGGTACAGTAGGATGTTGCAGCATATGTATTGAGCACGTACTGCGTATCTGTATTTGATTTCCACATAATTGGCATGTCCTTGGAGAAACTGTTGTTCCAAATATGGGAAATTTTTCATTTAAGGAAAACTGTTGGTTGCTTAAGAGTACATTGTATGGCTTTGATGTACTCATGTTCTGATAGATTTAGCTCTGTCAAGAACGCATCGAAGCTCATCATCTTGTCAAATTATCCTTTCTCTGAAAATGTGAACAAGGATTTATATTTCTCAACAACAACATTGTCCTCTAAACTAAGTGGCTCTATGATTCTTGTAGCTCTCATTGGCAGCACGGGAAAGTTATATCTGCAATGTGAGTTTTTTCATTTTCTACAACTTCTTATATGGTAATGTCTATGAACTTTGGCAATTTTTGGATCCAAATGATCTGTGTTGCATGTTATGTATTTATCCACAAATTGTTCGATCTCTGAGTTGTTGTCAGCTCCATAGACTGGTGCACCCTCTATCCACAACAGTGCATGGTCATCTTCATTTCTCTTATTTTGGAATTCAGTCACAAAAAAGTAGTATGATAGTTTTCCAAAAAACCTTTCATCATGGCATATCAATTGTCTCAAAGCATTTACTCTATGTCTATAGTAGCGAGTACATGTCACTAGGTCGTTTCTTATGAGGTAGTCAATGTGATTTTTTTCCAGTGTATCGGTTTGTTTTTTACATTTCTTGTTCATATGTAGGTCAGATACGACAACTACCAATGGATCCCAACAATGCTCTACACATGTAAATGTGACGAAAAATTTTGGCTGGACCAATTGTCAGATCATTGCAATTTTTTTTTTTTTTTTTGTTGCAAATATTCAGGAGAGGTGTGAATAATTTTGAAATCTATGTATCGAATATAAGATTTTAGAATATTTTCTAGGTTTACTTTGTACTTGACATCCTTGGCCAACAAATTTACTCCTTGTAACTAGACTTTTCTTATTCGGACCCACATGCAGGAGAGAACTTTCTCTATTATTATGCACATTGTTTTGAAAAACAAATTTGTTATGTGACAGGAGAAGTCAGCGCTTGAATGTAGCATCTCCCATCAGGCTATTTTATGATAACTGAATCATTTTGTAATGTCAATGATACATGGATATCCATAGAAGAGTGTTGGAAAGTTCATTTCCTCAACGAATTTATTCCAAGTGGACGCTGCCCCTCAGCAGGTGCAATTTCGACAATCTTGTCTTGCAAGTCACGAATGCACTGTGAATCAGTGAATCCATGCACCAATGTCTCAGTAGGTGTTTCATTCTCTGATTCATCACTTGTATCAAATTCACTAGCATTTTCGAGAGTCTCTGCAGAGTTGGAATCTTCTTCTGCAAGAACACTGTTCCAGTTCTCATTTATACAAATGTTCTGTTTTTTTTATAGGGCTTTGGAACATAATTCCTTTAATGCTTTCATAACAACATGCACATGCACTTTTCCTATATGATAGGAATTTTTGTATCGCAATCATCTTTTCAGATCCACACCAATTGTGAATGTATCGCTAATGAATTGTGGCAAGGATTTTTGCACAACATCTAGCTGAATAGGCACATTAATAATTGATCCTGTTAAGCCCATCTGGGTTCGTTTATAGCCCCAAGGCATGATTTGTGCAAATTCAATTCGCAGAGACACAAGTCTCTCCTCAAGTTCTGTAAGTGCACTTACATCTGCTAGTGGTGTATTACATCTTATTTTCTCAAGGGTTGCAAACTGTGGCAATTTTCCATTTTCAAGCGACCGTTTGCATGGAAGATAAATTTTGCCATTGGAAAATGGTTTATTGTGCACTGTCAAGCGGAGGTATTCTGCTTGCAAATCAAGTGTGAAAGACTTACTATTTTTTGAGAAATTCAATTGTTCACAAATTGCACACGCAATGGAAGGGGTGTCTTAATTTGTTTCATGTACATCTGTCTTACATTTTTCTTTCGCAATGAAGTATGAGTAGAAAGTGTTTGTTGGTTTTCATTGGTAGTAGTGCATGGTGTTGCTTCTAGGCCATGAAATGTGATAGTTTCATTAACATTCTGGGATATCCGACCATACCTATTTCTGTTCTGCTGTGCATGAACATATTTCTTGATATTGTGATATGTGATTTTCTCTCTAAAAGGAAGCATAGAAATGCATTTTTTTTCTCTCGCACATGACCTTTTTCAAGTTGTGGTAACTTACTCTATGTTTCTTGTGCAAGGGAACAATGACCTAATGGAAACTAGGATGAATTTCACCCTGATTCAGGTTGTCATAACTTAGTGTACGTTTTTTGTTTAAGGGGTGCATGGCCTCATCACAACTGGGACGAATTTTATGCATACATTTTTTTAAGTTGTGATAACTTACTCTACATTTTTTGTTTAAGCCCTGTATGGCCTCATCACAATTGTTATGAACTTCACACATGGATTTTTTGTTCAAGCCCTGTATGGCCATATCGCAACTGAGAGGGGTTTCATTCTCACCAAAAATCATGCGACGCGTATGCAGATTCAATGCGGTTTGGCTGACATGGAAATTCAACCTTGAACCATTGATATATCCAAGCAAATGTTCATAATGGATATGTGTTGTATATGTTTTCAACAAGAGGATGTCAATTGTTTGATCGTAATTTGAATCAATAGACCAAGAATGGATAGTGCCATCTGGCAAGGCTGACCATACCTAGATATTTACTCCTAACATGATAGAAATCCATTGCAAACAGAATCTGCAACCCTCCACATTCCCTTTTTCATATGGCATCGCCATGTTTACAAGGTATTCTTGCCAACTTCCAATTGTTGGCATATTTTGTAGGAGATATGGAGAAAGGTGCTCATGCAAGCACCTAAAAGCCTGTTGGTTTCCGCCTATAATTGCATTGCAAAAGGATTGTACAATGTAAAGCCGCAACAATTGCACATCGAACTCTGCTGCTACCAAAAAACAAATTGCATTGAACACACTATCTCCACAGCTAGACACAACAGTTGTTGCTAGCTGTAAACCATGCGAGTCTATGCGATGCATAATCCATTTCCACTGCGATTCAAGGTCTTTGAAAATGAGGGATAAGTAAATATGAGCTTCTTCAACACTTCATATGGACAATTTTATGTACAGTAGTGGTTCATAAAGACCATCGACAACATTGGCATCATGGAACAAGATGCAATTTTGTTGAATAGTAGATATCTTGTTTTTCTTGTCAATGACCATATTCCAATTGATGTATTGAGCCAGTTAGAAAACCACCATATACAAAATGTATCTCCCCAAAGTTCCCTCTCATGTGTAGGTAGAATTGGGGATGCATAAAACCACATCTTTGAAAAATACATTTGGACATCATGTATTCCATGCAACTGCCGAAGAAAATCATATTCTAGTTCATATTTATACGACTCCAATGCCTCAACGTCGCCATTTTTTAAACAACCCAGAAAATAATCTATCAATCCATTGCATAGGTTGGTCGAGGAATAGTGGAAATGCAGTAGAACCTGAAATGCATTGAAAAGGAAATCCCCTAAAGTATACGAGAATGCATCCAATCTAAAAGGCCCATTGCTATGCAAAACCTTGTCAATGTTGTCATGTATAATGGAGTGTGTATCTATTTCATACGAATCAACATTTGTTACTTCTTTCATCTTTTTAACTGTCATTTTGAAGTTGTTTGTTAGATACTTTTAGTTTTCATGAAAACAGAGAAAGGGGAAAAAAATAATAAAAGGAGGAAAAAAAAAAAGGAAAGCAAAATAGGAAAACTACAAGCATGGAACTGGATACCAATACCCGTATGTATCTTTCAACCTTCTTCTTGTCAACTTCGATCCCCCCTGTTAGCACTCTGCAAAATTTTTCTGGATGATAGACAAATGACAGAGGTAACTGTTTCAACCTACTTTAGAGCTGAATCACTAGCCTGCTCAACTCAGAGAGGGCTCTCTCATGTCACTTGATATTTCTTTGGAAATTGGTGGCTAGATTTTAGTTTGTTTTGGGGGATTTTTAATAAAGTTGTTGGCAATGAAGGGGAGGAACACTCAGGGCTATGGAGTCAAAATTCTGAAATTGAATGAAAGCAATGATCAACCAGTAGAACTCTCTAGAGGATAAAGGATAAATGAGACAATGAATTTGAGTTATAACTTGAAATTAATAACATGTAGGAAGATAAAGAAAACAAATAACTGCATCAGAGCATTACTGAAATGAATTCTGAATTACTTAAGAAGACAATCACACAGTTTAAATTGCTTAAACCAAGAGCATCACAAGATGAATTCTGGGATTTTAACTATCTAATTTAAACAGAAGAGATTGTAAATGGAATAAAGGATCACAGGAAATATATACGATGAAATAAGACAAAGCTCATATCACCACCAATTAGAATGTTTTCATAGAGACTTCAAAATCTTTTGCATATGTATTCAATTCAGTCCCCGAAAAATTACAATAGAGTCCAAAACCACTAGAATTGTGCCCTTGCACTTATGCCCATACTTAATACACTCAGAACCTCTAATACTTATAAAATTTGAGTTCCTTCAGTGTGCAACCGGTTACAATAAATGAAATGAAACGTTACAACCTCTACAATGATTACAAATGATAGTTTTCAAAAAAAAACATTTCATGATCCCTGCAGATTCCTCTGATGCTCCAACTCCGTCCTCTACCACGTTCTCTTTGAAATGTCACTCGTACTCTTTCAAATATAATTGCATTTATCCATATTCTCATCAAGCATTTGGGAATAATAAATTTGAAATAAAAATAATTTCCCTGTAAAAAATGTTTACTGTGTAATCTATTTCCAATTTACCATTTCACTGTGGAAAAACATTGACTGTGTGTTTTTTCAAGTTTACCGTCTTTGGTGAAATACCTTTTATCTTCTTCTTTTAATTCTGTAAATCTTTGGATAAAGAACTATCCAAGCCTTCGTTCACATGCATCTTCCTATTTAAATATTTTGCATGGAAATAAATATTAATTTCTTTAATTTGTAAAACTTAAATCTTACCTCCGTAAAACCTTTTCACCGTGAGGAAGAATTTCATTTATTAGAAATTCCATAATTGTTGTTGAATTTCATTCCTAGAAAAATGCCGCACATTAAACATATGATAAATGGTGCATTTATTACATCAGGCTTGGGCTGGAGTGGTTTAATCCAAACTAATTTTACCTCCGATATGGTCCACATAAAAACATGTGTCCACGAAAGAAACCACAGTAGTTTTCCCCAGCCCGCCGTCACATAATTAACCTCCTCGCTACTTCAATCCCCGATATGTATGTGCACCCTCCATCTAACGTTTGAATTTTCCACATTATAAATTGAGCTTTGTGCCCATGATTTGACATGATTCCATAAATTAAATATTGGATTAAATATTAATATAGATATTTTAATATAAAAACATTTATATTAATAATAATAAACCCTTTTTATATTTTCTAAGGACTTTGGGCTTATGAGGCTTAACACATGAGTTTGTGGATAGGATAAGGGTACTTAATAAAAGGAATATTTTTTATTTTCAATGGGAATACGAAAATAAGGGTAAAAATGAATGAAGTGATGAAACTAAGGGATTTAAATAAGTGTTAAGTATAGGTTTGGGATATTTGCCAAATTTTGGACTCATGGAGGACATGAATATTTTGGATGATCAGTTGAGTGAAGGATTTAGGTGATGGGAGCTTAACGAAGATGGTGAAAAAATTTGAAAATCTGAGTGGAAAAATAGCACAAGGACAAGATGCTTTGGGGAAAATTAATACAAATTAGTAGGTGATAACATAGGCTCCTATTGGGGATGCTATCCTCCCTGCAAGTTAGAAAATAATAGTAGAACACGTGCCTAATCCATTGGGCTGCTCCCAAAACATGTGTGTGTACACTGCTCCTACCTGTCACCAGTGTCTACTGAAAACCAAACTCTGCACACTGCTCTCAACTGAATACTGAACACTGAATACACTGCTAAAATATGACTATACACACTGCTGGAAATCCAAACTTAAAAATGCTTGAACAACAAGATTATTTTCACACTCTTGTCTACTCTAAAACTGCTGAAATGAATACTCAATCAAGTGATGCTAAAGTGCCAATGCAACCAATCAAGCAATTGGCTTCCCAATTTTTCTCCACTCACATCTTTCTTAAGCAGACAAACAAATGTAAACGATGGCAACTGAAAACAAAATTCAAATCCAAAACCTGAGCTTATGAATGAAACAAACTCCTCCTTCACTAAAGACTGTAATATGATGGCCACATGATCTTGAAAACCATGAAAAACCATTTCTTCTTGATGAACAAAAATAGGAAGACAAGCCTAATTCATAAGTGTTTGTTGTTCTTTCTCTATTTCCTCAGTTCTGAGAACATTTTCAAATGAAATGGTAGCAATATGTTTTTCTACTCTTCCATACATATCAACAAAAATATTCCTACATACTTGAACATCTTCAAATATGACAGCCATATTATGTGCATCAATGCTATCCTCTTGTTCATCAAACAATTCTGATTTGGTTTCATTAAACTTCTCGAAATTTGTTTGAGGACTATCATTTTGAATTTCAAATGAATGAATGGAAATAAGTTCCTTCTCATAATCTTATTGCAAATGTGAAAAGCTAAAAACATGCACTATTTCACAGTCTAGAGTTCCCATGGATGCACTTTTAAAACCATGATTTTCAAATGAATCAAATAAAACCACTGCTTCTTCATTATCTTTCTGTATTTCTGATTGAAAACTGGCATATGTTGTTTTGTTTCTTTCCTAAAACTCTATGCCATTTGTTTGTTCATTGCTTGAAGTTTCCATAGATGCAGTTTCTTAATCCTCATCCATGTCTAAGCCAGTTAGAATTTGAACAACCACATCATTCATAGGGGAAGAAAGAAAACTTTGAAACACTTTGTCTTGCTAGAAATCTTGTTGAATATATTCATCAAGTTTAGGAGAAGGAAAATGAATTTTAACAACAATTTCTTGATCAACTTCATCTTCAACCAAAGGAGGGGATACTATTTGTTGCCGGGCCGAATATTCATAAAGGGCTTCTATGATTTCATCATTCATACACTCTTCATCGCCAAAAACATTTTCAAGGTACTTAACGAAATGTTCACAAAATCCACAACAATCTTCAAACACCAAGGATGAAAGATTAGATTCTCCATAATGTTGAAATAATGCTATATGGAAATATTTAAGAGAGTATAAGTTGCCTACCTTTAAACCTTCATACCATAATCTTTCTTTCCCCTCCAAAGTAGCCATAAACATTTTCATCAAACAATATTCATGAAATTCAACCCCCAACTTACATATGTGCATGTGAAATCTAATCAAGTGCATGACAACATCACTTCCTTTCCCATCTTCGAATTTAGGCAACTATTTTTGCCAATTTATGTGAGGAATGCAATTTGGAAAGCCAAGAATATAAGATTGATTCATTGGAGCATACCTTACAGATATTGAACTCATCTTCGGATAGTGGAGTCACCAATGATGTTTTGGAAGATGGATTCTGCATTGAGAGTGGAGTCGCCAATGAAAATTTAAATTTCTAGATTCTTCTACCAGTGGAATCACCTTCAAACTGATTTTTTGATGTGTGGAGTCACCAGAGAAGAAATATAGCTAATATATGCCTAAGTGTCTACTGCTCTCAGACCTTAGAACTCAACCATGTTGTTCTTTCCCAGGGAAAATTTTTCAATTTCATCCCCGACAACGACGCCAGAATGTTAGCACTCTGTAAATTTTGTCTGGCTGATAGAGAAATGAGAGAGGTAACTGTTTCAACCTAATTTAGAACTGAAGCACTAGACTTCTCAACTCAGAGAGGGATTTTTTGTGTCATTTGATATTTCTTTGGAAATTGGTGGCTAGATTTTAGTTTGTTTTGGGGGATTTTTAATAAAGTTTCTAGCAATGAAGGGGAGGAACACTTAGGGATATGGAGTCAAAATTCTGAAATTGAATAAAAGCAATGATCAACCAGTAGAAATATCCAGAAGATAAAGGCTAAATGAGGCGATGAATCTGAGTTATAACTTGAAATTAATAGCATGTAGGAAGATAAAGAAAAGAAATAACTATATCAAAGCATTACTGAAATGAATTTTGAATTAGTTAAGAAGACAACCACATAGTTTAAATTGCTTAAACCAAGAGCATCAGAAGATGAATTACGTGCTTTTAACTATCCAATTTAAACAGAGGAGATTTTAAATGGAATAAAGGATCACAAGAAATACATACGATGAAAGAACACAAAGCTCATATCACCACCAATTAGAATATTTTCATAGAAACTTCAAAATCTTCTGCATATGTATTCAATTCAGTCCCAGACAAATTACAATAGAGTCCAGAACCACCAGAATTGTGCCCTTACACTTCTACCCATCCTTAATACACTCAGAACCTCTAATACTTAAAAAATTTGAGTTCCTTGAGTGTGCAACCGGTTACAATAACTGAAATGAAACATTACAATGTCTATAATGATTAAAAATGTCAGTTTTCAGAAAAAATGTTTCATGATCCCTGCAGATTCCTCTGACGCTCCAGCTCTAAACATTTGGAAATAATATATTTGAAATAAAAATAATTCCCAAATATTTTCTATCTTGTAGAATTAAATTTCCATAATTGAATTTAAAACCATGTCTTGTTTGGACGAATTCACCATTTCACTGTAAAAAACATTTACTGTTATTATTTACCTGTGAAAAACAATACTGTGTAATGTTTTTCCAATTTACCGTTTCTGTAGTGTCCCCAAGGCCGAGCCCCATTGTAAACCAAGTTCTGAAAGGAATTGTCATTATGTTTTATAGGCTGGTGAGCCAAGTTCTTATAAGC
>JZKD02S1885770.1:22202-45696 GCA_000966675.3 Picea glauca
TTGGTAGAATTCGCCTACAATAATGGGTATCATGCATCATTGAAGATGAGCCCATTCGAAGCGCTTTATGGAAGAAAGTGCAACACTCCAGTGAGCTGGGATAATCCAGCTAACACAGTAGTAGTTGGGCCTAAACTGCTCAAAGAGATGGAAGACCAAATGATAAGAATTAAACGTAATCTAAAAGTTGCCCAAGACAGGCAAAAAAGTTACGCTGATAGTAACAAAACCCATAGAGAATTCAAAGTGGGTGACCATGTTTTCCTGAAAGTGAAAACTAACAGGAGTTCCCTAAAGCTGGGAAGTTGCGCCAAGTTGGTAGCAAGATTTTGTGGGCCATTTGAGATCCTGGAAAGGATTGGGCCAGTTGCATACATGCTTGCATTACCTGCATCTATGACTGTACATAATGTGTTTCATGTTTCACTACATAAGAAATATGTACCTTATGCTAATCATGTTATCGATTGGAATGTGATTCAGGTGGAACCAGAGGGTGTCCTGCAAGTGCATCCTGTGTGCATATTGGACATGAAAAGCAAACAGCTCCGGAATCGATCTATAGAACTTGTAAAGGTCCAGTGGACCTGGTACGGTCCTGAGGACGCGACATGGGAGCATGAAGAAGTTATGTGGGCAGAGTACCCGCATCTTTTTGAAAATTTTGAAAGGCTTTCAGAGATAGTGTAAGTTACACTAAGGATAGTGCAAGAATAAGGGGATGGGGTATTGTAGTGTCCCCAAGGCCGAGCCCCATTGTAAACCAAGTTCTGAAAGGAATTTTCATTATGTTTTATAGGCTGGTGAGCCAAGTTCTTATAATATGGAGACTTATGTGTTTGTTAGGCTAGGGAGCCTAAGTGTTGAAGACCAGGATCTTGTTGTTGTACTTGTATGTATGCAGAACATTTAATAAAATATAAACACCACCAGGTGCAGACCGACCACGATGAATGACTGAAGGGGGACTGAGCATCCATAGAGGGGGCAAGGAATTAGGGGTTGAAGGTGGGAAAAGGGGCTAAGTGTTGAGCCTAGGGGCTAAGCCTAAGGGGCTTAATCCTAAGGGGCTTAAGCTTGGGAATAATATTTTAATATTATTCCAAAAAGACATGTGCATTTTGTGTTTTATCCTAAGTTTTGGCAAGGGAGGATGTACAAGGGTGATGCGTGCTGGTGGAATGCATGCAGTTCTATGTGTGACAAGTGTCAACCCTGACGCATGCGAATAAATGACCAGGGTGAGCCATGCGAAAGGTCCCTCTCCTCCATTCTACCGGGAAGGTCTGAAGGTGAACGATCAGACCTCTGCAAAAGAATACCCTGGTGCATCCCTGAAGGCCGAAAAGCCTAGGTTGACTTCTGAGATAGCCGGTACCACCCCTGTTTGAATAGTTCGAACCTGTGTTAACCCTGCGTGGATTGCCTGTCACGCATCCCCGACAACCAGAGCGTGAGTCTATTCTATGATGGTAGATTGGGAAATAGAAGTGACCAACCATTGTTGAACTCATTGGGAAGCCCGTGTCTGTTTTCCCTGTGAGTTGTTGTGACCACGTAGTGCTAGGGGGAAAAATCCTGTGTATGTCTCTGCAAATCCATGTACACCCTCTGTTCTGAGAGCTGAGAAGACTGTGTTCATTTGCTGAAAATACCGATTCATCCTCCCGTTCTGCACCAGAGAGTCTGTGTAACTCCCTGCGGAAATTGCTTCTCACGCAATTCCGAAAATCAACACCGTGAGACCTTGCCGCCATTGCTGAGCTTGTTTGAGAAGTTTGAGTCTGCATTCCTAGTTGACTGTAGTGGTCATGCAGAGATGGATTGCATGTGAATTGCGGTCGAGTGGAGGTGGTAATTGAGCCTATGTGTGATCTCTCTCAAGGTGAGGGATGTGGATGTTGTTGGAAGAGGTTTCTTCCAAAGAGTGTCCAGCACCAACTTCAGGCTCTGAGACTTCCTGATCCATCCTATTGTTGAGACCCAGAGAGGGAGGTTAGCACCAATGGACTATGCTTGTGAAGGTGTATACTCCCGAGCGGAACATGCATGTGGGGAATGAGAGTTTGGTAGTAGTGGGCGTAAGATGGCATCTTGGGAAGAATCCTTCCAGATTCTAAGTGATGTTTTCCCTGTAACCTCAGCCTAGCTAGGATTCCTTGCCTTGGGATGGAGCTTAGTCCCAGCTCGGGGGTAATCCACTGCTGAGTTGATGAGCAGTGTGGTCTAAGGCTGGGAGGTTCGTGGAAGGCCTGCACTTGGTTGGTGGAATCTACCATTGATAAAGATAAGTATTTGTTTATGTTTTACTCATAGATTGCATGACTCTATTGCTTATGTTATCATGATTTCCGCTGTGTATATGATTTAGTATGACAGGCTATCATTTCTAAATTATAGCAGTGAATAATATGTGTACTTTGAGCTTGAATGTGTTTATTTGTTTAAATGCATGCGATTAATTACAAATGAGAATGTGTTATTCTGCGTAGTAACACCTACCTGGTAGCCAAGGTGCGCTACAATTATTCTGGGTTATCTACCAAGTGGTGTTATAGTATCCTTGGTAGATGAGTGAAAAGGTGTGCTACAGTTTGGTATCAGAGCAATTAAAAAAAGTAGAAGAAAAGGGGTGCTACAGTTTCACTGTAGAAAAAACATTGACTGTGTGTTTTTTCCAGTTTACCATCTTTGGTGAAATACCTTTTATCTTCTTCTTTTACTTCTGTAAATATTTGGATAAAGAATTATCCAAGTCTTCGTTCACTTGCATCTTCCTATTTAAATATTTTTCATGGAAATAAAAATTAATTTCTTTAATTTGTAAAACTTAAATCTTACCTCCGTAAAACCTTTTCACCATGAGGAGGAATTTCATTTATTAGAAATTCCATAATTGTTGTTGAAATGCAGTCCTGGAAAAATGCTGCACATTAAGCATATGATAAATGGTACATTTATTAGATCGGGCTTGGGCCAGAGTGGTTAAATCCAAACTACTTTTACCTCTGATATGCTCCATGTAAAAACACATGTCCATGAAAGAAACCACAGTAGTTTTTCCCAACCCGCCTTCAGATAATTAACCTCCTCACTACTTCAATCCCCAATATGTATGTGTTCCCTCCATCCAACCTTTGAATTTTCCACATTATAAATTGAGATTTGTGCCCATGATTTGACGTGATTCCATAAATTAAATATTCGATTAAATATTAATACAAATATTTTAATATAAAAACATTTATATTAGTAATAATAAACCATTTTTCTATTTTCTAAGGACTTTGGGCTTATGAGGCTTAACACATGAGTTTGTGGATAGGATAAGGGTACTTAATAAAAGGAATATTTTTTTATTTTCAATGGGAATATGAAAATAAGGGTAAAAATGAATGAAGTGATGAAACTAAGGGATTTAGATAAGCGTTAAGGCTAGGTATAGGTTTGGGATTTTCGCCAAATTTTGGACTCATGGAGGAGATGACTATTTTGGATGATCAATTGAGTGAAGGATTTAGGTGATGGGAGCTTGACAGAGCTGGTGAAAAAATTTGAAAATCTGAGTGGAAAAATAGCACAAAGACAAGATGGTTTGGGAAAAATTAATACAAATTAGCAGGTGATAACATAGGCTCCTATTGGGGATGCTATCCTCTCTATGAGGTAGAAAAGAATAGTAGATCACATTCTTGATCCATTGGGCTACTCCCAAAACATGTGTGTGTACCCTGTTCTGACCTGTCACTAGTGTCTGTTGAAAACCAAACTCTGCACACAACTCTCAACTAGATACTGAACACTGAATACACCACTAAAATATGACTGTACACACTACTGGAAATCCAAACTGAAAAATGATTGTCCAACAAGCTTATTTGCACACTCTTATATACTCTAAAACTGCTGAAATGAATACTCAATCAAGTGATGTTAAAGTGCCAATGAAACCGATCAAGCAATTGGCTTCCTGATTTTTCTCCACTCACATCTTTCTTAAGCAGGAAGACAAATGTAAACAATGGCAACTGAAAACAAAAGTTGAATCCAAAACCTGAGCTTATGAATAAAAAAAAATCCTCCTTCACTGAAGACTGTGATAGGACGTCCACAAAATCTTGAAAACCATGAAAAAAAAAATTCTTCTTGATGAACAAAAATAGGAAGACAAGCCTCATTCATAAGTGTTTGTTGTTCTTTCTCTATTTCCTCAGTTCTGAGAATATTTTCAAATGAAATGGTAGCAATATGTTTGTCTACTCTTTCATGCATATCAACAAAAATATTCATACATTATTGAACATCTTCAAATATGACAACCATATTATGTGCATCAATTCTATCCTCTTGTTCATCAAACTATTCTGATTAGGTTTCATTAAACTTCTGGAAATTTGTTTGAGGACTGTCATTTTGACTTTCAAATGAATGAATGGAAATAAGTTCCTTCTCGTAATCTTCTTGCAAATGTGAAAAGATAACAACATGCACTAGTTCATAGTCTAGAGTTCCCATGGATGCACTTTCAAAATCGTGATTTTCATATGAATCAAATAAAACCACTGTCTCTTCATTATCTTTCTATATTTGTGATTGAAAACTAGTATATGTTGTTTTGTTGTTTTCCTAAAACTCTATGTCATTTGTTTGTTCATTGCTTGAAGTTTCCATAGATGCAGTTTTTGAAACCTCATCCATGTCTAAGCCAGTTAGAATTTGAACAACCACATCATTCATAGGGGAAGAAAGAAAACTTTGAAACACTTTGTCTTGCTAGAAATCTTGTTGAATATATTCATCAAGTTCAGGAGAAGGAAAATGACTTTTAACAACAATTTCTTGATCATCTTCATCTTCAACCAAAGGAGGGGCTACTATTTGTTGTTGGGCTGAATATTCATAAAGGGATTCTATGATTTCATCATTCATACACTCTTCATCACCAAAAACATTTTCAAGGTACTTAATGAAATGTTCACAAAATTCACAACAATGTTCAAACACCAAGGATGAAAGATTAGATTCTCCATAATGATTAAAGAATGTTATATGGAAATCTTTAAGAGAGTATAAGCTGCCTGGTTTTAAACCTTTATCACATAATATTTATTTCCCCTCCAAAGTAGCCATAAACATTTTCATCAAACAATCCTCATGAAATTCAACCCCAAACTTATATATGTGCATGTGAAATCTAATCAAGTGCAAGGCAACATCACTTCCTTTCCCATCTTCGAATTTAGGAAAATATTTTTGCCAATTTATGTGAGGAATGTGATTTGGAAAGTCAAGAATATGAGATTGATTCATTGGAGCATACCTTGTAGATATTGAACTCATCTTCGGATAGTGGAGTCACCAATGATGTTTTGGAAGATGGATTCTGCATCGAGAGTGGAGTCGCCAGTGAAAAAATAAATTTCTGGATTCTTCTACCAGTGGAATCACCTTCAAACTGATTTTTTGATGTGTGGAGTTGCCAGAGCAGGAATACAACCAATATGTGCTTAAGTTTCTACTGCTCTCAGACCTTAGAACTCAACCATGTCGTTCTTTCCCAGGGAAAATTTTTCAATTTCATCCTCAACAGTGGTGCCAGAATGTTAACACTCTGTAAATTTTGTCTGGATGATAGACAAATGACAGAGGTAACTATTTTAACCTACTTTAGAGCTAAAGCACTAGCCTTCTCAACTCAGAGAGGGATCTCTCGTGTCACTTGATATTTCTTTTGAAATTGGTGGCTAGATTTTAGTTTGTTTTGGGGGATTTTTAATAAAGTTGCTGGCCATGAAGGGGAGGAACACTCAGGGCTATGGAGTCAAAATTATGAAATTGAATGAAAGAAATGATCATCCAGTAGAAATATCCATAGGATAAAGGCTAAATGAGGCGATGAATCTGAGTTATAACTTGAAATTAATAGCATGTAGGAAGATAAAGAAAAAAAATAACTGCATCATAACATTACTGAAATGAATTTTGAATTAGTTAAGAAGACAATCATAGAGTTTAAATTTCTTAAACCAAGAGCATCGAAAGATGAATTCTATTCCTTTAACTATCCAATTTAAATAAAGGAGATTGTAAATGGAATAAAGGATCATAGGAAATACATATGATGAAAGAAGATAAAGCTCATATCATCACTAATTAGAATATTTTCATAGAGACTTCAAAATCTTCTGCATATGTATTCAATTCATTCCTAGAAAAATTACAATAGAGTCCAAAACCACTAGAATTGTGCCCTTGCACTTCTACCCATCCTTAATACATTCAGAACCTCTAATACTTATAAAATTCGAGTTCCTTTAGTGTGAAACCAATTATAATAACTGAAATGAAACGTTACAACTTCTACAATGATTACAAATGACAATTTTCAGAAAAAACGTTTCATGATCCCTACAGATTCCTCTAACACTCTAGCTCCTTCCTCTGCCATGTTCTCTTTGAAATGTCACTCACAATATTTCAAATATAATTGTATTTATTCATATTCTCATTAAACATTTGGGAATAAAATATTTGAAATAAAAATAATTCCCAAATATTTTCTATAATTTCTATAATTAAATTTCCATAATTTAATTCATCCACATGGTTCTTTAAAACCATGTCTTGTTTGGCCCAATTCACCATTTCACTGTAAAAAATATTTACTATTACTATTTCCATGTGAAAAACATTTACTGTGTAATGTTTTTCCAATTTCCCATTTCACTGTGGAGAAACATTGACTGTGTGTTTTTTCTAGTTTACCATCTTTGGTGAAATACCTTTTATCTTCTTCTTTTACTTCTGTAAATATTTGGATAAAGAATTATCCAAGTCTTCGTTCACTTGCATCTTCCTATTTAAATATTTTTCATGGAAATAAAAATTAATTTCTTTAATTTGTAAAACTTAAATCTTACCTCTGTAAAACCGTTTCACCGTGATGAGGAATTTGATTTATTAGAAATTCCATAATTGTTGTTGAAATGCAGTCCTGGAAAAATGTCGCACATTAAACATATGATAAATGGTGCATTTATTACATCGGGCTTGGGTTGGATTGGTTTAATCCAAACTTCTTTTACCTCCGATATGCTCCACGTAAAAACAAATGTCCACGAAAGAAACCGCAGTAGTTTTCCCTGACCCGCCTTCACATAATTAACCTCCTCGCTATTTCAATCCCCGATATGTATGTGCGCCCTTCATCCAACCTTTGACTTTTCCACATTACAAATTGAGATTCATGCCCATGATTTGACGTGATTCCATAAATTAAATATTGGATTAAATATTAATATAAATATTTTAATATAAATACATTTATATTAATAATAATAAACCCTTTTTCTATTTTCTAAGGACTTTGGGATTATGAGGCTTAACACATGACTTTGTGGATAGGATAAGGGTACTTAATAAAATGAATATTTTTTATTTTCAAGGGGAATATGAAAATAAGGGTAAAAATGAATGAAGTGATGAAACTAAGGGATTTAGATAAGCGTTAAGGATAGGTATAGGTTTGGGATATTCACCAAATTTTTGACTCATGGAGGACATGAATATTTTGGATGATCAATTTAGTGAAGGATTTAGGTGATGGGAGCTTGATGGAGCTTGTGAAAAAATTTGAAAATCTGAGTGGAAAAATAGCACAAGGACAAGATGCTTTGGGAAAAATTAATACAAATTAGCAGGTGATAACACCCCCTAGTCCCCATAGCAGACAAGAAGAAAACAAACCCACACTGGAAAGAAATCTCAACAAAAATAAACAATGCAAATAAATAACACCATAAATTTACTCAGCAAAAAGATCGATTTGAACCTATTTATAGCGTGCATCCTACAAGCTTCTCAGAGCTAGAAAAAGGTTCTGCAAAATATAAAGGACAAGACAAAGGCAACAATTGGACGTAGTTTTCCGACCCACAGAATAAAAGAATTCCCTGCATCTACACCTCAACGGATGGTTCCCTCTTCTAATAGCTCTGAACTACTTTTCAAAAACCCCTCTGCATTGCAATTTTCAAAATAGCTATGGATGTGGCAGCTGGCATATGAAGACGCATGGTTTCTAGGAACAAAAATTAAGAGTACAGAGAAACATGGTCTGCAACAGAATTTCGAGGCAGGGACTCCCACCATTAAAAAATACGAATGAAATGATGGAACATAAACTTACCCATCAATGAGGGATGACAACAGCTCAGACCCAAAAACTATAAACCACAACAACAGGTCCAACAACTTGCAAAGTTGAAGAACAACAAACTAATGACAACCACGAAGAGGTCCAACGACAACTGCAGGACCTCAACTTTGCAAAGTTGAATCAAACAAGAACAAGGATCATGGAATGAACCAATGAACAAGCATCGACCACTGAACCACTGGTGCTGATGGAGAACAATTAAGCACAATTTCACTGCAAACAACACCATAAAAAAAATGGAACGAAGCTGTATTGCAACGCCTCTGTACAATAAACATTTAAGACTTCCAGACCTGTTAGGTAAACACTTAAGATAGTCATAACCATCGAAGAGCGTAGTCTTGTGCAAACATTTAAGAAAAAATGCAGTGTGGCAGGTCTCTTCTCTTGAAGCACACAAGCATAAAGCAAAAATCAGACATAGTAATATTCTAGAGAATATATTCTACCTAGCAGAAATGCTAAAGCAAACATTCGAACTAATAGTAGCATTAATCCACCTTCAACCAACACATAAGAAAACATATGATTCAAAAATACCATATATGATGAAATACTTTGGATATGCCAACATATATGACATTGGGAATAGCGAAGCCAAAAATACGACCTCCAATCCATTGTCCAATCAGATCATGACAAATATGGTACTTTTTATTCTATACAAATCGGTGTTTACAGTTCCCTGGTTCCAACAATAAATAATATGTAAATATTTGTGGTCAATGAACAATCTAATACGAGGTCAATGAATTATCGATTGCTATAATCCCTCTATGTCTACAACAGGGACTAATAAAAATGAACTTTGATGAGATTTACAGTAAAAGCATGAGTTAGACAAGGCTTAAAGTACCATGAGAAGAAATAATTCCATAATATTGGTGATGCTATAAAACTAAAGGATGAAATTTCCTTTTTCATAGAATGTTTTTTAGTATGTCCATTGGCCCTCAATTTTACAATTAACTCATGAAAGCCCAATAAAAATAGAAAAGTTTATCATCAATTTATTTCAAAGCAAATCTTAGTGACACTAATTATCATAATTGTTGAATATATTTAGTTAATTCTTTTAACTCTTTGAAATTTACAATAAGAATAAGATATCCAAGAACACTTTTGGATCTTGAAAAGATTATCTTTGGATACATATTTTGAAATTAACATTATTTATAATGTATAATGATTTTAATTAGATAAATAAAAATAATAAAATTATCTTATATTTGAATGATGGAAATGAATACAAAAGTTATTATGCTTTTTTTTATATAATAAAGTATTAAATAATTATTAAAAACATATATTATATATAATTAATAATAGAATATATCAAAAAGAAATGATGATCATCCTCGAATTATTCTAAAAAAATTCATTTATCTTAAAAATACTTTTTAATTATTTTAACAACAATTTCATTATACAAATTATTAACATTAATCATGATTATAATAATATCGATTTTTTTAAAAAGAATCGGGTATTAGACAATTCAAACCACAATAAGTTACAATAGAGTTTTGCTTCTACTATCCCAAATACTCTTTTTTAATTCTGTAGAGTTTAGATGTTAAAAAAGACTAGGTATTCCTTCCTACTATATGACAATGGTAGATACTTAAAAAACTATCCCATTAATAATATATATGTATATATATATATATAAAATACAATTACACTGATTGTGGATATTATTTAAGTATTTCAAGGAAAAGGAAAAACCTATTGGTGCACTTTCTTTTTCATCGTCCTTTGTGTGAGGGAAAGTTGAGGGAAACATCCTTTCTACCAAAATATGAACAACGGTAGATAGGAGGACAATAAATCTTATATCTAGGGTTTCTTTCAGTTCCTCATTTTTGGTCCTAAGGTTGTTAAAGATTTCTTGAGTCTCTATCTTCCAATCCATTAGATGTTGGATTTGAATTTTCATGTCTTGGTTAATTGTTGGGAATTTAGTAAAGTTGCATGTTTGCAAGACGTTTAGAGGGGTTTTTTTTACCTTGTGCCAAAACACCCCCATTAGTCATTGTAGTGAATGTATGGTCTATTGTACATTCAAATTTTCTAAGCCCTTGATGGAGATATTTCATCTCTACACAAAAACAACACCTACAACAATGGTGTGTCATTTTCTCAATGGAGTGAATTACAAACCGACTCAAATTTGTTAACAAGGTTCCCAAATTTTCCAATGTGAAGGGAAACAAAAAGAGACTAGAGAAGGCATTACAAGCCAATGACAAGGTGGTTGGTTTGACTATTATGGACAAAGGAGAGGGGTAACCTATCATCATTGATATGGTGGAGTTTGGTTTTTGGTGGGTTTATTTTTTAATATTTTTGTTATAGTTATAAAGTATGGAGTTGTAATATTTCTAAATAAAATTAAAAGAAAATCAAACAAATCCAAAAGAGTTTTACACTTAAATCATAAAATTAAGAGTAATTCCCTCTATAACATTCTCCTCTTACAGTTTAGACTTTCACTCATTGAGAGTAAGATTACAATTATGTGTATAATGTACAAACATAACATAATAACCATGAAATATAAAAGGTTTCATAGGATGCTATTTCCAAAAAATTTAAAAGTAGGTCACTCTTCAAAGTATAGATAATATTGGCCAAAGGGGTTGGATCCAATGGTGGAAAGCAAGGAGTTTTTCACCATTGGGAAAGGTTCAATTCTCGTGAGGGCCTAACCTAAGGCCATGGGGGCACTTTAAGGTAGTGGTTGAACATGTGGTTGCACCCAGAGATATTATATTAAATGATATCGTGACCCATGCACACATAAGTGGATCAAATCCCACCCCCATGTCCTTCAAATTTTAGTCCTCGAGGCGTAAGGCAGTCGGTGACAGAGTGTGTTGTTAAGGCGCTCCATGATGTTAAAGTCACTGGTTTGAAACCTGCGGGGACAAAAAACCCATCCATGTTAAGGGTTGGTGTAGCTCAGGCCGGGTGCGATACCCAGGTGATTTTGACGGCTTAGATGCCCCTGAGTCGCAGTTTCTTAGCCACAGGTTAGTCCCACATGTCACAAATAAAATAACAAAAAAAAAAAAGTATAGATAATATCAAAAGCAATGTCACAACTAGACTTAAAGAAAAAGTATAATTCAACTAAGAAATAAAAAATAAGAGAAAGCTATACAATAAACTCTAAGGTGGAAGACCAAATATATTGTTTTTTTGTTTGAAAAAAATAACATTTCTAAAATATGAATGACTTTTGATGAACTTCAGAGTGAAAATAGGAGTTGAAGAAGGCTTAAAGTACCATGAGAAAAAATAATTCCATAATATTTGTGATATTGAAAAAATAAAGGATGAAAATTCATTTTTCCTAAAATGATTTTTTTTGTGTACATTGACACTTAATTCTACAATTATTAGTCCATGCAGAAGGCATAGAGGGATTATAGCGATCGATAATTCATTGACTTTATATTAGTTTATCGTTTGACTACAATTTTTTGCATAATTTCTATTGTTCGAACTACAGAACTAAAAACATTATTTTTTATATAATAAAAAAACCCATATATATCATGATCTCATTGGATAATAGATTTGAGGTCTTATTGCTAGCTTCTTTATTCCCAATGATTTATATGTTTGCATATCCAAAGTTTTTATCATCTATGGTATTTTTGAATTTGTACTATTCATACTAAAATGTTTAGATATCCAAAGTTTATAGGGATCAAGAATTCGTTGACTTTATATTAGTTTGTCGTTTGACTACAATTTTTTGCATAATTTCTATTGTTCGAACTATAGAACTAAAAAAATTATTTTTTTTATAATAAAAAAACCCATATATGTCATGATCTCATTGGATAATAGATTTGAGGTCTTATTGCTAGCTTCGCTATTCCCAATGATTTATATGTTGGCATATCCAAAGTTTTTATCATCTACAGTGTTTTTGAATTTGTACTATTCATATTGAAATGTTTAGATATCCAGAGTTTGAGCATGGATAGTTAGTTTTCATATTACTTTGTCCTCTGAGTAAATGTTTTTAGCATAGTCTCCATTGTTCAAACTATTGTTATTTTTTTTATTATTATGTTTGACTTTTTTTTTATTGTTGCTTACTTGCAGAGGCATTTTCATTATTGCATATGTAAATAGGCCTTCCACACTTCATTCTTTCTTAAATGTTTGCACAATGTGATTCCCTTCGATGGTTCTGACAGCCTTAATTGTTTACCTAACAGGCCTCACAACCTTAAATGTTTACTCTACAGGCATGTTACAATACAATTTCCTCCAATTTTTTGATACAATGTTGTCTGCAGTGAATTTGGGCAACATTGTTCTTCACCGACATTATTGGTTCACTGGTTGATGCTTGTTCATTTGTTCGTTTGATGCTTCTTGTTGTTGTTTGATTCAACTTTGCAAATTTGAGGTCCTCCAGCTGTAGTTGGAGCTCTTCGTGCCTGTTTACCGGTTTGTTGTTCTTCAACTTTGCAAGGTTGGGTCCTGCATTCGTAGTTGGACCTATTGTTACATTTTGCAAAGTTTGGAGATACGCTTTTTTCGTACCTCGTTCATGGGTAAGTTTTTGTTCCATAATTTCGTTGCTATTCCTTGTTTTCTGCTTGCCATTTGCAACTTGCAAGCAAGAATTTTCAATAAAGGAATCCTTGGCTCAAAACCCTATTGCAGAACATCTTTCTGTGTGGCTGCTACGACCATAATATTTTCCTTTTTATTGAACGTCAATGTTCTATACATAACCCGCCTTTGTCGCATCCATAGTGACATATAAAAAATAAAAATCCTCATTTTTCTTGCTCCTGAAAACCATATGTTTGGTGCATTTTTCCCAATGTTCTCCTCATATTTTGTGTTCCTGGAAACCATATGTTTGGTGAATTTTCCCCAGTCTGTTGCCTTCCAAACGTCTTGTTTTGCTTTGAATTTTGATGTTGGACACATAACCCACATATTTCATAGCTACAATGAAATATAAAAAAGAAAACCAAATGTTCTCCTCTTCTTTTATGTTCCTGGAAAGCATGCATTTGGTGCATTTTTTATAGGTTGTTCCCTTCCAATCACATATGCCAACTTCCACGTCCTAGATATCGTGGCATAGATGTTTCAAAAATAGAAATGAAAAGGGGTTTAGAAAATAAATTCAGAGTTGTCACGGGGGGAAAGCATCTGCCAGGGTCTTGTGACAGGGAATGATTTTATTCTCTGAATCAAAAACTTCATCCACCTGTTGCCTTTATGTTGTCCTTTATGTCTTGCAAATAATCTTTTTCCACTAAAAAGATTGTAGGATGCATGTGTGGAATAGGTTAAAAAATGATATACCTTGAATACTCATATTTTATGCTCAACAAATTTATAGTGTTATTTCATTTGTGTTGTCTCTTCTGTTTGGTTCATTGTTCACTATATGTTCATTTCCTTGTCATATGTTGTAGTGACTAGGTGGATTGAATTTGACAAGAAGAAGGTTGAAGGATACATAACGAAATTGGTATGCAGTTCCACACTTATAGTTTTCTATTTTCCTTTTTTCTCTGTTTTCATATAAACTGAATACAACTAAGAAACATCTTGAAAATAACAGCTTAAGAGATGAAACAAGTAATAGATGTTGAGTTCTATGAAATAGATATAGACTCCATTGTACATGGCAACATTGACCAGGTATTGCTAGCAATGGCATTTTTAGATTGGATGCATTCTCATATACTATAGGAGATTGCCTTTTCGATGCATTTCAGGTTCTATTGCATTTCCATTATTCCTCGACCGAACTGCGCAATGGATTGATAGATTATTTCTTGGGATGTTTAAAAACTGGTGACGCTGAGGAATTGGAGTTGTATCAATACTAATTGGCATCTGAACTTGTTTGGCAGTTGCAGGGAATACATGATGTCACTATGTATTTTTCAAAGATGCAGTTGTATGCATATGCAAGTCTGCCTACACATGAGAGGGGATTTTGGGGAGATACATGTTGTATACAGTGGTTGTCCAAGTGGTTGAATATATTTTGGCACAGGGGCAGACCCGGGGTTCAATGCTCCAACAGTGCACCAACAAAACCCTAACTACTGACCCTTTCAGCAACACCTGCAAAGCAGATGAAGTCACACCTGAGGTAGAGGCAGGGAGGGGTCGTAGGACTCAAGTGTCTGCAACCTATTTGGGACACAAATATGTCATTAAAACACTTAACAGATCACTTAGCAGTTAACATTCATTAATATTCACTTTGTAGGGGAAAACCATAATTACAGAACAACACAGTATTCACAAGATCTAATACATCCAAGCACTTAGCATATAGAAATAGATTAGATATAGCATTCATTCCCATTACTAAGCACTAATCTACTATTATATCAGGTGCATCTAACATATATCACTACACTAAGCATAAATCACATCAATAACATAACAACTATAATTCACAAAGCAACCAAAACATAGGATATACGTGCTTCACCCCAGTGTGGGGCTACATCCACCAACTCTTCTCTTCTTTATTTTCTTCTGTCAATCTTCTACAAGCACAGAGCCACAAGAACCCACTCCGCATAGGAGAGGAGATCTGTGTACACCTCGCCAGACCCTCCTTCCCCGAGCTAGGTTACAACACAAAGTCTCTTTACAGTCACTTGCACTTAGCTCTACAAGCTCTCATGCACACAGTATGCACAAAGCTAACTCAATCACATAGGTCTAAATACTTACATCACTTGCACTCAACATAATATATCACTTAGCACGATGTCTCCCTTACTTCCATCACCTATCTTTCTATTTATACTTTACAAAAGGGGCCAAGGCATAAGTAAACCCATATGTTGACATCCCATACCCATTACATAAAACCTAAATCCAAAAATGCCCTAATAAGGGGTCGAGATCCCACGATCTTCACTTTGCCTTGCCCTCTATCTTCGACCAGCCTGTCAAAGTCCCAAAACTTGTCAAACGTGACCAAGGTTCTCCAAAACTTGGTCAAGGGACAACAGGCCCCCAACACTCACTTGTGACTCATCCCGAGTAACTATTATCTGGGTAAATCTACCTCAAATGCCTCAAGATTGGCTCAAGCTACCTTGACCTGTTGCTTCGCCAGAGCTTCCTACTCAGTGAATTCTTGAATAACCTTCTATGTCACAGGTCCTTCCAAGCACTATTCCACTGTGGTGATGTTGACGGGCGAAATTGACTGTCCATCAAATGAGAGAGTGGAACTGGTCCGAGGTTGTCTAATAACCCAAGCCGTTTGGAATGAACCACCTTGATGGGTTTAGCGGCTTCGTTAGCCGATCTAAGGTCCTAAGAAAACAAAAGAAAACTAATCTAAACTAACTAATCTAACTAAAACTAAATAAAACAAACTAAACTAACTAACACTAAATAAAACAAACTAATACACTAATCTAATTAAAACAAACTAAACTAATCTAACTAGCTATATATACAAACTACTAATTATTACTATACTAACTACTAACTGAAATATAACTTATTCACAAAATATACAATATCTACAAAACACAGATTTAAATAAAACTTGAAAAACTCATTTATACTCTTCCCTAAGATAGAAAGATATATTTTTGTGATTTTATGCTTTTATGAACAACAAATAAAACTAACTTAAACAACTAATATACTATTTCTAATTACTAAACAAATAAATGACAAACTGACCTGGAAACGCTCCAGCTTTGTCCTGTGTATGATGATATTCAAAGCTGATCGGAGGGAGGAAACCCGCACCGAATAATCCAAAAACTTCTCGTAAACGATAGCTACAATTCTCTTTAAGTTTATTTACAGGACAAATAAGACATAAAAATCACAACAATCATATAATTTATAAATCTTAACAATTAGGTAAACCTGTATGTAAAGACTTATACAAAACAATTCAATCGATGAAGAAGAGAAATCTGTCATTCATAAACTGAACAATTAATTGCTGTGTTTTTTATTAATGAAAGAAATGAGACATGGATCATATTAATTAAATCATATCACTTTGCAAAAGACTATGATAGCTAACGTAGTCACTAATCAAATGCAAATTGATAAACATAAACATGAAATAAAAGATTGATATTATGAACGCGAAAGATGTAGCAGAACATCAACTTCTGTCTCAGTTTGCATTAGAAATCAATAGCCTGGTTATCCCACAAGTGAGGATGATCCTTATTACAAAAATAATAAGTATTTATAAGTTTTTCCATAGGGTAAAACCTCCCTGTGGAAGTTATAAAACTGCTTACATAAAATCTGGGATGATATCCCAATTTTAACTAAACTAGGAAACTACAATAAAACTAGAAACACAAATATCCTCTAGACTGTCCATCAAATCCTATACAATTTGAATTCACCTGAAAAGGACCAGAAATGAACAAGTTAGAATGATATTTGTTAATAAAAAAATAATAAAAATTTAATTTTATAGACTAGCTACATAATCCTCTGATTCTGTAGCTAGTCTAAAATAAGATACAGAATCAACATTGAAATTTATTGAAAATATTTTAAAGAATTCCATTTAATTGATATCCAATAGCCATTTGAAAACAAATTATTTAATTTGAGTTTGTTATACCATTCGAAATCAAAACATGATCCAAATCAATTGAATGACAATAGAGATAGGCATACTCTATTTCTTTTGTTACCATAAAGTCGGGTCAACGAAATTATAATCAATCATCTGTGAAATCATATCATATCCAATTGAAACTGATGTAGTCAAAACAAACCGTATGCAATTGTTTCATAACAAATCGAATTGAACATAATCGAAACAAATGGCAAGCCATTGTTATGCTGCCTTGTCAACATGAATACAAATTCGACAAGATCATACAACAAACGATCCATGCCACGAATAGATTAACTCAAGCTGGCGCGAAAATCAATTCAAATAAAGTCGTAACATGATCTATTGATAGCAACAGAATTCGTAATTAGTTATTGAAAATTGGGCAAACAAGATCGATTGTCTTTGATCGAAATCGTTCCAATCAAATGAATTATAACTGGGTTTGACCAATTCGTTTTAAAAATTTAAAACCAGACAGAGCTGTAATCATAATCGGAATCCAATTCCTAAAAACGATCGAACTAACAGCAACCCAATCAAGAGAATCGATCGGCTGGGTTTAGCATAGTCATTGCAAATCATAATTGTTCCATGATTCGGGTGTATTTGCACAGGTTTAATGAGATCATTGTTTTTATAAAAATAGAGTAGCTCTTTCCAAATTAAATTAAATAGAGTGGTATTCCCGATTTGGAAAAATTATATGACACAGCATATCGTAACAACTACACTCATTGAAATTGTTTACCAATCAGATCATCTTAACCATAATGAAATCAAATCCAACATGGTGGTATTCTAATTTGAGCATGAAAACTTACTGTTTAGAGTAGATACCAAACCGATTCGATTGAAAGAAAAACGTCCATTTCGTTAACTCAATCAGACAAACTTAGCAAATGAAACCCAAACGAAATCCATTCAAATCCAATAAAAATCTATGAGCAAATCGCATATCAAATCGAAATTCCTTTTATTTTTAGCAAAATGAAACTATGTACAGGATGATCACCGAATGACAGAGGCATTTGGATGAGAGACTGATCTATTTAAAAACAGAATTCAAATCAGTATATCAACCTTGATCATGATATCAAATTTTCATACCTGCATAGCGATGAGACAACTTGATTATGCCAATTTGGAGTTGACAATAACTGTGGCTGATTCAACATTTTTGAAAAGGATGGAACCTGTCATCTTCTGCTTCTTATCAACTACTTGGATTTGGTCTCATTGGCTGGTCAATGATGCAACTTGGCTTTCCAGCGACTGGACTTTTCATTGGAGTATAGGAACATCGATGTAGTATCGTTCCAACCATAACTCGCATTGGTCACAGGATGACTGTGTGGGGTTTGGAAGAGCAAGCGAGGGTTTGGGCATATGACTGAGGGTTTCTCTAGGCAACTTAATCCCCCGGTAACTGGGATTATCCTTTAGGCAAGGGGGAAGGTTTGTCACGAAATCATAAGGTGGTTCGGGACATAAACCCTGTGAGTAAGGATACTCATCAGCTAAAAAACGTTCAATGTCAGAATCAGAATCCTCACTCAAAACTATAGGTTTTGACTCAGCAGAGGGTTTAGTCTTGTTCTTGGCCATCCATGAAATCAAACGATCATTCATTTTACCCTTAGCGTTAGCAGTGGGGTTTGCCTTGGGCTTTTTGCTCACAGGCCTTTTAATAGTCTCAAATTTCTCAATAACAGTGTCGGGTAAGTCAACACTAGGGTCGGTCGAGGGTTGAGGTAGTAGGACAATAAGATATGTAAGGGCACAGGTGGCTGAACATAGGTTTCACTTACCATAGGTTTGTCAACCTAGACAAGGTTCGTGTCTTCGAAACCATTCTGAGCTAGGAAAGCTTCCCAGCTATCACCATGTAAACTTAAGTGATAAACAACGATAATTTTAATGAGCCCATAGTGGAATAGGCTATTGTCAGTATTCTGCCTTTTAAATCTTTTTGACATCTTATATAAGCTGTGATGAAAGTAGAAAGGCATGTTTAGAGGATACCCTATAAAAATCATCAGCAAACGCAGGTGGTAGAGGAACACAAGTCCGTATCTACCTTCACAGGTCATGAACTGCTTGACTAGCATTAAAGTATCGTGCCATCATGGTTTGAGTGCAGAGATGGGCATACCTCTGTCACACGAGGTAATTTTGCATGAGAGAAACAATAGTGTCCATGGCACTTCCTCGACCTTACAATTCTTAAACCAACGTTTTCCCGAGGCAGATAACCCTGTAGTAGAACTGATGAATTGCTCATCAATTTCCAATTGGGTGTCACCCACTTTGGCTCTATAGCCATTGAAAGTCAAGGAGAATTGTCGAGCTACAACTAGATTAAAACCCTCAAATCGTTGTATAAAGGCGATCCAACAGTTCTCTTCCAAGTCCTTCTGGGCATTGTCAAACATTAACAGGGCCTGGTTTCCGTTTGGCTTGATTCGCACGACTAGTGCCATGGAGCCGAGCACATGGTAAGTCGAGGGTTTGGATCACAATCACACAGGAGCAGAGCTACCCGAGCTAATAGAGGTAAATGGTGAACAAGGGATAGGCATAAATGCCATCGTGCGAAGGTGGTGGAGCTTATCTCTGGCATGAAAAATAGTAAATGCCAAAGTACAACCACCGATTTTCATAGCTTTTCAATCCACTTTTCCATAGTTCAATGATCATATCAATTGGCCAACCAATAAAACACACGGTGAGTGTATAAACCAATGCACAATCAACATTGTGCCAATAAACCATCAATAATCGAAACCAAAACCAAATGTTTTAACAATGCACAAATGTATCAACTGATATCAAGTGTTTAACCAATGTGTCGATATGTTTTCATATAACCAACATACCAATAGTTATGAAAACATAAACATAGGGATGATATTAAAAAGATATATATGAGAGATTTAATCATAAACCCTATGTATTTTTCGGGAATCAATGATCAAGTAGCTCAAATAAAACGCGAATCCAAATACCAATGGATTACAAACTTCAATAAAACCAAATTACACAATCAAATGAAGCATGAGTACTAATCAAAGGATCTTGCCAGCTATATAATGATAAAAGGTAAGCGCAATAGGTATATTGACAAGAAGGATCATGATAGTTCAAATAATGACATTCGATACGACTTCGAAAGATGAATGTTTTCACGCTTACAGTCGTGAAAACAAAACGAAAATAAGCATGCAAAGGCGCAAAGAATAAAAGTGTCGTTCATTTGAAAAATTGCGACGAAAAAATAATGTTTGCAGAACATGGGTGTAGGCAGCTTATAAGACAATAGAAAAATGTGAATTGGCTGCCAACAATGGTGACACACTGGTAGAAGCAGTTATCTCTATCAAAAGAAACAAATTCAGATTAGGACAACAAAGAAAATTTCAACTCAAAAATAACAACCAGAAAATCATATAAACATCGTCATTAACCAATTATTCCAGCAGTGTTTCAAAAGATGAAAACTGATAACAATCTTAAGACTAGCAAGTTACGATATTAAAGATAAAATATCCAATAGTGTTGGCATAGCTACTGCTGCCAGCAGGCGTCCATAGCCTCGACAAGGTTTCCATTTAACCCACTCTGACATATGTATCTTGTTAAGAAGTTCTGGATCAGGATAAAGGACGTTAAAGAGGTTTCTTTTTTGCAAATTTTCATATACCTGACATTACTTCGCTGCCAGCGGGCCTGTTTAGTACCCCGATGAAGTTGTCTTGGTTCCATGCATGCATTTACCCGTTGCCAGCAGACCTGTTCAGCATCCCAGTGGGTTTACAAGCACTTCCCACAGCTCTTCTTAGTAATTTTTTTTATTTTGTTTTTCATAGATATATAGCTGAGCGGGGTGACGCTGAAAATCATGATAGTTTAACATATTTTTTTAGACCTCATCAGAAATTTTTAGAACTGCCCCTTATTTAGATCCAGAGATGTTTTATTTACAAAAACAACTTCCTAAGACAGGGAGGCATCTTCTGAGTCATTCCTTTACGGAATAGGGACAACATAAAAAGATAATGGATGATCATGACGAACTTTGCTCAGAGATCAAAATCAGTCAACTTCTTTCAAACAACAGACTTTTCCAACACAGATATAAATTTCAGCAATATATCATTGATGTTTATACAAATTTTTTAGAAGTTATTTCAGCGAAGAAAAATTTCTTTCATCTTTGTCTGAATAGCTGTTTGTACAGGTATGTGTATTTTCCAAGAAAGCACAAACTGATAAATTCAAATCAAAATAAAAAACAGAAAGCCAACGAAAATGAAAACAAAAAACAATATGTACATAATATACAAGGGTTGTAATCAAGCAAAGTATCTTTTCAGGGCTTGGCCATTCACCGGGTAGGTGTCAAGCTGCCCTTCAAGATTATGCAATCGAAAAGAACTAGGACCCAACTTTTCAACAATTAAAAATGGTCCAAGCCATAAGTTTTGAATTTTTTTGTGCTCACCCTTTCCCTCATGCGGTTTGTCCCACTTCAAGACAAGATCACCTACTTCAAAATTCCTATCAGAAGAAGAGTTAGAATCGAACCAGCTTCTAACCAATTGTTGATGTTGATCTAACTTACGCTTAGCTTGGGCTCTTACTTCTTCTAGCTTCATCAAAGCGTTAATTCAGTTTTATAGAGGTGGACAATCTTCTTCTTGGACTTTCTGTGACAACTGAAACGAAGGAAGAAGAATGTGAGGTAGCATAATTTCTTCTCTTCCATAAACTAGAAAAAAGGGGGAGCTTTCTACAACAGCTTTTGGCGTTACCCTATTATCCCATAGTGCATTTAGCAACGCATTGTGCCAATTTTTGTGATTTTCAACCACAGTTCTCTTGATTATTTTGATTAAGTTCTTGTTTGTTGATTCTGCCAATCCGTTGCCCTGGGGGTAATAGCTAGCAGAATACTTCAGCTTAATTCATTTTTCCAAAGCGAACTCGTTCATCTCAAGAGAAGAAAAGTAAGAAGCGTTTTCAAAGACTAGACAGTCAGGGATACTGAAATGGTGATAATATTCGAATTTAGAAAGGCGATTACCTGACTAGTGTTAACAGTTCTTAACGCAGCAACTTCAGACCATTGAGTAAAGTAATTTGTGGATGTCACAATATGTTGGAAATGTGTAACAGTTAGCATATGCTTGTCATTGATGGCAAGTACAACAGTGAAGATGACTGGCAAACAAAAGACAAAGGAAATTAAGCTCAGGAGGAATAGCAGTCTTATATGCGCAAGAAGCATAGGAAAGAGACCGAGAACCGTAAGATCTCACTTGGAAATCCCGACAGCTGTTGGATCGGGAGAAGCTGCGCAGATGTTAAGCGCAGGAGTTAAGTGCAGAAAAGAAGTGATCTAAGCTGTCAGATATGCAGAAGTTGCGAGGGAGATAAGCCATCGGAGAATCGGGGATCGCGATTTCAAAATGCAAAGAACACTTGACAACGGAAACTCCGATTTCGCGATATGCGATTTCCCGATATGATCGCAGCCGTTAAAGTGAAAAAGAGGTCAGGACCGTTGATCTCATTTATCGGAGAATCGGGGATCACGATTTCAAAATGAAAAGAACTCATGACAATGGAAACTCCGATTTCACGATGTGCGAGTTCGCGATTTGATCTCAGCCGTTAAAACACGCATGAGATATGAACCATCGATCCAACACACGTCAACAGATCACGTCAGCAAAGTGACACGTGGCACAACCAGGGAGTGATAAGTGTCAGACTGATTCAAGCAATTGAGGCACATGTAGGTAACGAATCAGGGTGACACGTGGCAAAAGTTAACACGTGTCAAAGCATGAGTGACGTCAGCAGAGGAATGGAGTTTCAGGGATCGAGACTTTGATATGTCAAGAACACTCGACAACAGAAACTCCGAAATCGTGAAACACGATATTGTGATTTAATCACAACCGTTTGAGTCAAGATCGCATCTGAACCGTTTGTTAGTGAAGACACGTGGCGGAGATCTAGCAAAAGACGGGATATTGGCCATCAGGAAATCGGAGTTCCTGAGGACAAGAAAGTTGAGACATTGTAAGTCTCGAAACCCCGAGAGTTAATATGAGCCGTCCGTCTGAAGAAGGAAACGTGTCGCAGGATCGTCCGTATCGGAGATCCGAGACACCAGGCATCGGGACTTGCAGGTCTCGAAACCCCGATAATTGGGGAACAACTGTCAGCATAGCAGAGAAGGAGGACAGAGGCATCACAAACCGCGTAGCTCCAATGGGGTAAGGTTGTGGTCACGATATGATGGTCACGTGGACCAAGGCTCAGCTAGGAGGGCTGAAGTGCATCGCAAATCGGGAAATCGCGAATCCCGTGGACATAATTTTTATGTCATCGCAGATGCCGAAATCGCGATATATATATGAAATCTCGATTTGATTTGAACCGTTGGATCAAGAAAGAAGTGATCGGAGGGCTACTGAGGCACGACACAGTGAGACTGCCAGAAGCCATTGAAGACGTCTGCCATAGAAGTTGAAGAAGACCGTTGTGTAATCGCCAGAGAAGTTTAAAAGTCAAGATGATGATCAGATAGAGGACTCAAGAGGTGGAGGATAACGATGCAGAGTCCGCATGCA
>JZKD02S1885770.1:52083-63884 GCA_000966675.3 Picea glauca
CCATTGTCTACTTCCCTGCATTATTGTGATTATCATTTAGTGTCTCAGCAAAGAGTTTAAAAGAAGCATAATTGTTTAAGCACGGTAACAACTGATTCACCCCCCCTCTCAGTTGACCAACACAATAAACTTGTGTTGTTGTGAGGACGAAGGGTTAATTGGACCTATGATATCAAGGCCCCACTGCTGAAAAGGAGAATCTACTGAAACGAGCTGCAAAGGAAAGACTAGTTTTTGTAACTACCCTAATGCTTTCTGACAGACGATACATTTACGACACAAGGCATGGGCATCTCTAAAAAGAGTAGGCCAGTAATAACCGGCTCTAAGAACTTTATGAGCAGTGGTGTCACCACCGAAGTGACCACTAGCTTCTCCTGCATGCAACTCGAGTAAGACTTTTTCTGCTTCGTCCTTCTCAAGACAACACATAAGTACGCCGTCAAAATTTTGACGAAACAGTACACCATTAACCAAATGAAAGGAGGTAGAATTTAACCTCAGTGCTCTTATCTTAGGAGGGTCTAAGTGACAAGGTGTTGACCCATGTTCAAGACAGAATCTAATATCGTCATACCAAGGACTGACTAGGTTTTGTGCGCAACAGATTAGGCTTTGATCGCTTTGTCCTACGTTTGACGTATCACTATATTCTTGTTGTTCTGAATCAACCACCAACTTACATAACCCTTGACCTCTCAAAATATGAGCTGGGGTGATTTCTAAGTCATACTCCTGCAAGGAGGTGACCCAATTGGTTCTCTTTTCTCCTAGTTCCTTCTGCACTAACAGGTTCCTTACGGCTGGATAGGGGACAATGACTTTTGTCCTTGATTTCAAAATATAGGATTGGAAGTTCTTAACTGCTTTGAAAATAGTGTAGGCTTGCTGATCGATCGCTGGATAGTTAAGTTCAGCACCTTTCAAAGCAGAGCTCATAAAGGTGATGGGTACTTCGTGGTTCTCAGGATTCTTCTGAGTTAGGACGGCGACATAAGAACGGTCAGAAGCAAAAGTGTAGAGTGTAAAGTCTTGAGAAAAATCTGGGCTCAGGAGAGACGGAGCATCTATTATGGCCTTCTTTATTGCATTGAAAGCTTGGTTTTCCAGGGATCCCCAGTGATATTGGATGTATTTCTTAATTAGGTTCTGCAAGGGTCTGACCATTTTAGAGAAGCTGGGAACAAATATTCTCACGAAATTAATTTGGCCTAAGAAAGACTGCATGGATTTTTTGGATGTAGGAGGGGGAAGTTTTGCGATGACTTGAGTCCTTTCGGGGTCAATAATCATCCCTTCACTAGACACAATGAATCCTAGGAGTTTACCCTGCTTTACTGCAAATATGGGCTTTTTGGGGTTCAAGGAGATGCCGTATTTACGACATCGCAGTAGGACGACTCGTAAGTGAGCTAGATGATCGTCTTTGTTTTTAGAAAATACAGTCACATCATATAAGAAAACTACAACGGATTGATTAATTAAGCCTCGGAAAGTAATGTCCATTTCTCTCTGAAAGGTGGCACCAACATTAATCAATCCAAAAGGCATTTTTCAATAAGCATAAGTGCCCCACAGGGTACGGAAGGTAGTTTTTAGTTGGTCTGGTGGAGACATCAGGACTTGGTTGTATCCAAAGAAACCATCTAGTAAAGATAGCCTCTCGGAACCAGATACCTATTGAAGGATCTGTTCCATGGATGGGACAGGATAGTTGTCTTTATCAGACGCTCTATTGAGGTTTCAGAAATCGACACAGAGTCAGATTTCCCCATTTTTCTTCCAGACTGGGACAAGGTTAGAAACCCATTGACTGTGCCTAACAGGAAAAATTATCTTAGCATTTAGGAGCTTAGTCAATTCTTTTTGGATAGTCGGTTCGAGTTTGGGGTGCATCTTCCTCAGTTTTTGTTGAAAGGGTAAGGTTTGGGGTTTCGTCGGGATGACATGCTGTATGATATTGGGATCGAAAGTTTTGAGGTCATCATATGTCCATGCAAAGACATCTTTAAGTTCCTTAAACAATTTAACAAATGTCATTTTTTCTTGTCGAGAACATCCCAAGCCTAGGTTAATGCCCTGAGGGTTTTCATTAGTTCCTAGGTTTACTTTTTCATAAGACAACGAGGAACTATTTGTTTTATAGTGGACCGTTTTTTTAAATTTATCTTCAAAATCATAAAACTTCTCTAATTTAACTATAGATTTGGGTATGGAATTTACCATGTCCGATAAATCTTCAGGATTTTTTGGATCAAGTATTACCATAAAATCGTGCAAATTGTCATCGTGCATGCGTTCGTCTATCACCGCACCTTGAAAGGTTTCTCCCATGTGAAGAAAGTTGATAATCTATTGATCGTTGTCAAATACTCTCCAGTTCGTGATATTGTCAGGAACAGATGGTCGAAACAAAAAATCAACGGAGAATGCGTCCGGAGACATGCCTTCTGCAGGAAGAAGTTTAGAAGCTACATTAGCTAATAGATCTGCTTCAACATTATTTAATCTAGGAATGGAATTTATATTGAAAGCGGAAAATTTGTTCATTAAACTCCATACCTCAGACTGGTAGCTTTTGAGATGCGGAGAAAGACAGTGGATAGAATCTCTTACCTGTCTAACCACTATTTCAGAGTCGCCAAATACAACCAGGTGTTGAATGTTCATATCCAAAGATTTTCTGAGACCTTGCAGTAAAGCCTCATATTCTGTAGTATTAATACTACATTCAAATTCTAGTCTACATGCAATTAATGTTTTGTTACCTGCCGGATCGATAATGATGCAGCCTGCACCAGATCCTTCTTTAGGCTTAGACCCATCGAAATACAAAGACCGAATTTGATTTTCATCGGATACATGAGACCGTTGTGTGGAAGCTTGGTTGCATATATGCTAAAATCTCGGACTGCTGTTCAGGATTGGTAATAGGTGAAACCTCAGCCATGAAGTTGCCAAAGAAGGTGTCCATCCCTTGTACTTCAGGTGTATCCATAGAAGGTGTATATGGTTCGTTAGGATCATTCAAATCTATGACCGTGAACTTAAGGTAGCGTTCACGATTCACTTTGATCTTGTTAGGCTTGTCGTTCTCTGGAAGCCATAAGTGAGACCAGTATGTCGCGAAGTAACCATGTAGCTGCTCCAACCAGTCCCTGCTCAAAAACAGACCATACACTTCTGGAATATCCACAACGATTATATCAATAATCTGATGAACCTTGGGGTTAGACGATAATCTAATAAGTACATTTTTTAATTCGCCTATAACCTTAACATTGGTTCGATCAAGTTGTATGATTTTTAAAGTAGATGGTTCCACTTCAGCATTAATCTTCTAGTAAACAGACCAAGGCATCACATTAGATGATGCCCCTGAGTCCACCATGCAATTGGGCACGTTTCTATTAAATATCTCGAAAGTTAACAAGAAAGGAGGTACATTTTTGCGACTATTAAGAGTAGTAGCTTGTGGCTTTTTACTTGCAGTTTCTAAAGCTACCTTATCTACATTATTTACATTATTTACATTACTTACAGGAAGGCTTCCTTTATCTTGAGGATCAGGGTTATTTTTAGTGGAAGTCTTCTGAGGAACTTTGCTTTGCACAACCTTGTTACTACTTGAATTACCATTTTTGCCATTCTCTGAAATATTTTGCAACATTTTTTGAAGCAAAAATGGAAATTTCAATAACTCATAAATAGAAATGTTTGCCCTTAACTTTTCAGAAGAAGGTTTGTTGGTTGTCTTACTCCTGGTGTTATAGGGATGCACTATCTTGAAGTTAGCTTGAAAGATGCTATCCGAGAAGTGTCCAAAAATGTTTGGAGAAGACTCTTCTTCTTGAAATGTCTCTTGTTCAACTACCTCCTCAGGAATCTTAGGAGGCATCAAGTTATCTTGGGCTTCTAGAATCGTTTGAAGTGCACATTGCAAACTTTCTAGATTTAGACCTTCGGTGGTTGGGTTAGGTCGGTTGGTAGAAAAAGGCTTCCAGAATGGGGGTTTGTAGGGTCCTTTTCTAGAGGAAGCTTCTTTGGTTGACCTTTTTAAGTCTATAACTTGATTTGACAGGTTTTGAACAACTTTAGTTAGGTTTTCCAAATCAGATTTTTCAGGTTGTGTTTTACTTTGAGTGGGTCTGGGGAGTATTTCAATCTTCTTTTTGGAAGAAGAATTAGTTTCAATTCCGTTGCTATAAGAGTCTTTAAGACTAAGTATATCCTTTTCGATCTGGCTGGCCTCCTCGAAGGCCTCTAACAACGTGGCTTTCTTAGATCGTTTAACCCAAATAGCTATACTTTGGTGCAAAGCTTTAGTGTAGTAAGCTATTATAAGACTCTCAGCAGGCATGGAATCAGTAGGGATTCGGTTTTTAAGTGTTAAGAATCTCTGATTAAAGTCTTTAACTTTTTCTTTTGGGTTCATTCTTAAGCTAGAAAGATCCATGACTAGGACTTCTGGAGGTTTACCATCTCTGAACTTTTCCAAAAAGCATGACTCAAACTTTTCCCAAGACACGATGGTTTGGGGTTGTTGGGCAAAGTACCATGTGGATGCATTACCCTCGAAAGTATAAGGGAACAAACTATAGACAATGTCTTCATGTTCGACATTGCGAAGTCTTATGGCTAACATAAACTTTTTAATGTGATCTTCAACGATCTGTTTTGAGTCAGGATCAAACTTAGGAAGCCATTTCTCCGGGTGTTTAGGTAAAGGGTGCTGGTCACCAGGTACAACTACAACATCCTGATCAAGCCAGGGTCTAGTAGGGTTGTTATGATTTTCCATTGGTGTAGTGGGTGTGGAAGGCAGAGAAGGTGAATCACCTTCGTCAGAAGAATCTCCTCCAGAAGAGGGAGGAGATGATGGAGGTGGTGAAGGAGGTATCCCAGATCCTCCTGCAGCAGGATTTAAGATTGGATCTGTGGGATTCACAGTGAGGTTAGTGTCACCTAATTGTTCTCTTATATCAGAGAAATCCAAAGGTTGGCCCCACGGACGGTTTGGTTGACTAAGACGAGCTAAGGCACTATGTGTTTTAATAAGAGATTGGTGTACAATATCTTGTATGTCACCACCTGTAGGATTAGGGGTTGCTGGCTCAACTATGATCTGTGGATTGTCGGTTGAAGTAGTTCCTGTTTGAAGGGGAATATTATCGTGTGAACGGCTTCTAGTCACTATAGGTGAGTGATTAGGGGGTGTTGGAGTCTTGCGACTGCCTTGTGCCATTAATTAAGTTCAGGCCCTCCTTCTAGCACCATTGTTTGGCGACCGTACTGGGTAAATTGATCGTCCGTCAACTAAGAGAGTGGAACCGGTCAGGGGTTGTCTAATAACCCAAGCCGTTTGGAATGAACCACCCTGACGGGTTTAGCGACTCCGTTAGAAGATCTAAGGTCCTAAGAAAACAAAAGAAAACTAATCTAAACTAACTAATCTAACTAAAACTAAATAAAACAAACTAAACTGACTAACACTAAATAAAACAAACTAATACACTAATCTAATTAAAACAAAATATTAAAACAAACTAAACTAATCTAACTAACTATATATAAAAACTACAAATTATTACTATACTAACTACTAACTGAAATATAACTTATTCACAAAATATACAATATCTACAAAATACAGATTTAAATAAAACCTGAAAAACTCATTTATACTCTGCCCTAAGATAGAAATATATATTTTTGTGATTTTATGCTTTTATGAACAAGAAATAAAACTAACTTAAACAACTAATATACTAATTCTAATTACTAAACAAATAAATGACAAACTGACCTGGAAACGCTCCAGCTTTGTCCTGTGTATGATGATCTTAAAAGCTGATCGGAGGGAGGAAACCCGCACCGAATAATCCAGAAGCTTCTCGTAAACGATAGTTGCAATGTTCTTTAATTTTATTTACAGGACAAACAAGACATAAAAATAACAACAATCATATAATTTATAAATCTTAACAATTAGTTAAACATGTATGTAAAGACTTATACAAAACAATTCAATCGATGAAGAAAATAAATCTGTCATTCATAAACTGAACAATTAATTGTTGTGTTTTTGATTAATGAAATAAATCAGACATGGATCATATTAATTAAATCATATCACTTTGCAAAATACTATGATAGCTAAAGTAGTCACTAATCAAATGCAAATTGATAAACTTAAACATGAAACAAAAGATTGATATTATGAAAGAGAAATCTATAGCAGAACATCAACTTCTATCTCAGTTTGCATTAGAAATCCATAGCCTGGTTCTCCCACAAGTGAGGATGATCCTTATTACAAAAATAATAAGTATTTATAAGTTTTTCCACAGGGTAAAACCTCCCTGCGGAAGTTATAAAACTGCTTACATAAAATCTGGGATGATATCCCAATTTTAACTAAACTAGGAAACTACAATAAAACTAGAAACACAAATATCCTCTAGACTGTCCATCAAATCCCATGCAATTCGAATTCAACTGAAAAGGACCAGAAATGAACAAGTTAGAATGATATTTGTTAAAAAATAAAATAATAAAAATTTAATTCTATAGACTAGCTACAGAATCCTCTGATTCTGTAGCTAGTCTAAAATAAGATACAGAATCAGCGTTGAAATTAATTGAAAATATTTTAAAGAATTCCATTTAATTGATATCCAATAGCCATTTGAAAACGAATTATTTAATTTGAGTTTGTTATACCATTCGAAATCAAAACAGGATCCAAATCAATTGAATGACAACAGAGATAGGCATACTCTGTTTCTTTTGTTACCATAAAGTCGGGTCAACATAATTATAATAAATCATCTGTGAAATCGTATCATATCCAATTGAAACTGATGTAATCAAAACAAACCATATGCAATTGTTTCATAGCAAATCGAATTGAACATAATCGAAACAAATGGCAAGCAATTGTTACGCTGCCTTGTCAACAGGAATACGAATTCAACAAGATCATACAACAAACGATCCGTGCCACAAATAGATTAACTCGAGTTGGCACAAAAATCAATTCAAATAAAGTTGTAACAAGATCGATTGATAGCAACAGAATTCGTAATTAGTTATTGAAAATTGGGCAAACAAGATCGATTGTCTTTGATCGAAATCGTTCCAATCAAATGAATTATAACCGGGTTTGACCAATTCGTTTTACAAATTTAAAACCAGACAAAGCTGTAATCATAATCGAAATCCAATTCCTAAAAATGATCGAACCAACAACAACCCAATCAAGCGAATTGATCAGCTGGGTTTAGCATAGTCATTGCAAATCACAATCGTTCCATGATTCGGGTGTATTTGCACAGGTTTAAGGAGATCATTGTTTTTATAAAAACATAGTAGCTCTTTCCAAATTAAATTAAATAGAGTGGTATTCCCAATTTGGAAAAATTATATGACACAGCATATCGTAACAACTACACTCATTGAAATTGTTTACCAATCAGAGCATCTGAACCATAACGAAATCAAATCCAACATGGTCATATTCTAATTTGAGCATGAAAACTTACTGTTCAGAGTAGATACCAAACCGATTTGATTGAAAGAAAAAAATCCATTTCGTTAACTCAATCAGACAAACTTAGCAAATGAAACCCAAACGAAAGCCATTCAAATCCAATAAAAATCTATGAGCAAATCGCATATCAAATCGAAATTCCTTTTATTTTGAGCAAAATGAAACTATGTACAGGATGATCACCGAATGACAGAGGCATTTGGATGAGATACTGAGCTATTTAAAAACAGAATTCAAATCATTATATCAACCTTGATCATGATATCAAATTTTCATACCTGCATAGCGACAAGACGACTTGATTATGCCAATTTGGAGTTGACAATAGCTGTGGCTAATTCAACATTTTTGAAAAGGATGGAACCCATCGTCTTCTGCTTCTTATTAGATACTTGGAGTTGGTCTCGTTGGTTGGTCAATGATGCAACTTGGCTTTCCAGTGACTAGATTTTTGATTGGAGTATAGGAACATCGATGTAGTATCGTTCCAACCATAACTCGCATTGGTCACAGGATGACTGTGTGGGGTTTGGAAGAGAAGGCGAGGGTTTGGGAACATGACTGAGGGTTTCTCTAGGCAACTTAATCCTCGGGTAACTAGGATTATCCTTTAGGAAAGGGGGAAGGTTTTTCACAAAATCGTAAGGTGGTTCGGGACATAAACCCTGCGAGTAAGGATACTCATCGGCTAAAAAACGTTCAATGTCAGAATCAGAATCCTCACTCAAAACTATAGGTTTTGACTCAGTAGAGGGTTTAGGCTTGTTTCTAGCCATCCGTGAAATCAAACGAGTGTTCTTTTTACCCTTAGCATTAGCAGTGGGGTTTGCCTTGGGATTTTTGCTCACAGGCCTTTTAATAGTCTCAACTTTCTCAATAATAGCATCGGGTAAGTCAACACCAGATTCGACTGAGGGTTTAGGAAGTAGGACAATAAGATATGTAAGGGCACAGGTGGCTAAACATAGGTTTCACTTACCACAGGTTTGTTAACCTGGACAGGGTTCATGTCTTCGAAACCATTCTGAGCTACGAAAGCTTCCCAGCTATCACCATGTAAACTTAAGTGATAAACAATGATAATTTTAATGAGCCCATAGTGGAATAGGCTACTGTCAGCCTTCTTCCTTTTAAATCTTTTTGACATCTTATATAAGCTGCGCTGAAAGTAGAAAGGCATGTTTAGAGGATACCCTATAAAAATTATCAACAAACGCAGGTGGTAGAGAAACACAAGTCCGTATCGACCTTCACAGGTCATGAACTGCTTGACTAGCATTAAAGTATCGTTCCATCGTGGTTTGAGTGAAAAGATGGGCATACCTCTTTCACACGAGGTAATTTTGCGCGAGAGAAATAACAGTGTCCATGGCACTTCCTCGACCTTACAATTCTTAAACCAACATTGTCCTGAGGCAGATAACCCTGTAGCAGAACTGATGAATTGCTCATCGATTTCCAATTGGGTGTCACCCACTTTGTCTCTACAGCCATCGAAAGTCAAGGAGAATTGTCGAGCTACAACTAGATTAAAACCCTCAAATCATTGTATAAAGGCGAGCCAACAGTTCTCTTCCAAGTCCTTCCGGGCATTGTCAAACATTAACAGGGCCTGGTTTCCGTTTGGCTCGATTCGCACGACTGGTGCCATGAAGCCGATCACATGGTAAGCGGAGGGTTTGGATCACAATCACACAGGAGCAGAGCTACCCGATCTAATAGAGGTAAATGGTGAACAAGGGATAGGCATAAATGCCATCGTGCGAAGGTGGTAGAGCTTATCTCTGCCATGCAAAATAGTAAATTCCAAAGTACAACCGTCGATTTTCATAGTTGTTCAATCAACTTTTCCATAGTTCAACGATCATATCAATTGGCCGACCAATAAAACACACGGTGAGTGTATAAACCAACGCGCAATCAACATTGTGCCAAAGTTTTAAACCATCAATAATCGAAACCAAAACCAAATGTTTTAACGATGCGCCAATGTATCAACTGATATCAAGTGTTTAACCAATGTGTCGATATGTTTTCATATAACCAACATACCAATAGTTATGAAAACATAAACATAGGCATGATATTAAAAAGATATATATGAGAGATTTAATCATAAACCCTATGTATTTTCCGAGAATCAATGATCAAGTAGGTCAAATAAAACGCGAATCCAAATACCAATGCATTACAAACTTCAATAAAACCAAATTACACAATCAAATGAAGCATGAGTACTGATCAAAGGATCTTGCGAGCTATATAATGATAAAAGGTAAGCGCAATAGGTATATTGACAAGAAGGATCACGATAGTTCAAATAATGACATTTGATACGACTTCGAAAGACAAATGTTTTCACGCTTACAGTTGTGAAAACAAAACGAAAATAAGCATGCAAAGGCGCAAAGAATAAAAGTGTCGTTCATTTGAAAAATTGCGACGAAAAAATAATGTTTGCAAAACATGGGTGTAGGCAGCTTATAAGATAATAGAAAACTGTGAATTGGTTGCCAATAGGTGACCACTTGTTCCAGTTCTGCACCTCATCCTTCAATCTCCTCAAAAAGTATGTAAGCTGCATCCTGTACTAGCTGGAGTCATCGAGTCACTTCCATGACATTACTCTATATGGCATGGACTTTTTGCTGAACTATGTGCTATTCCTACGATCGTTTCATCCTCTCGACTACTAATAGTGGCTTCAATTGTGCTTGCACTATTGTTGCTTACTGCTTGGCATCCTGAAGCTGTGACTCCAGTGTCCTTAGTTCAGGGTCCTTTGCAAGGCGCTCGTAAGTCTGTGCACTTGAACTGCTAAGATGTTTACATTCTAAGGCCAATGCCTTGATTTTATGGACTGTGCTTCAGGCAGTTTCTTCTATCTGGTATCGCACTTCCTGCAGAGTTCTTGGCACTTCTTGTAACTCTAGAGTTCTACTACCCTATGTTAGATTTGTTGAATTTCTTTAGTAAGCTTCCCTAATTGGCTTTCCACTGGGTCTTCTTCCATATTTTCTAAGCCTGTCATAAAGCGAAGTGCTCTAGTGACTGTTAGGACCTCATAGTGTACCTTTTTGCCCATACCTTTTGCCATTATTATACCCTGGATCACCTATATTTAGACTTATACTATCATTCCATCTGATCATTCCAAGGTATATAACGTCCTTTCTCATTAGTACACGTTTAATCTATTTTGCATGATATTTTACATCACTCTCGTACTTAACCATTGATTAGGAATGCACAAGTGTCCAAAACTGCAGATTTGTATTCAAGGCCTATCGCTGAAACACAGAACCGATGCTGAAACATGGGGCTGCTACACAGTCCAAGCTTGCAGATGCTGAAACACGGAGCTGCTACACAGTCTAAGGTCGCATATGATGAAACACAGAACAACTACATAGCTCGAGGATGCAGATGCTGAAACACGGAGCTGTCACTCAGTTCAGAAGTACAGATGATGAAACACAGAGGAGATCGCCACGATGCTGAAACATGAACCGTTAGCAGTCAAGGCCGACACAGTCAAGAGCGCAATTCATGTGGCTGAAACAACCCGTGAATTGCGATGCTGAACAGCAGCGACAGCGATAAAAAGAAGCTGTTACACCAGCCATAACAGCAATTACCTCGTTCAGCTCCTATATTAGCATTCGGTTGCGAGAGAATAAGACATCCTATGCTGATTTAGAAGAAGACCCGATTTAGTGTAGGACTTAGATATGCTTTGTAATGATTGTATCGAAGGGATTTCCCCTTTAAATTGAGAGGAAATCACCATTTGACATATCCAAGTTTTGATGTATTGAAGAACTTAAGAGAAGCGGGACGCATTCGGTATTTCCAATTTGTAATGTGATATTCTGACAGATGAATATAAGATTGCTTTGAGTATCCTCCTGTAGATTTTCGTTTAGGGGAATCTTGTGAGAAGGGAGGGCCCACCTTCTCCACAAGATTCACCCATTAGTTAGAAGTGTGTTTGTTTACTTTTTGTTTTGTTTAACTGTTATTTGCTGAAACACTGTTTTAATGGATTTCGCTTTGCTGAAACACTACTGACTCTGAATGGAATTTGTAATCCTTTTTATCAGCAGACTTGTGTGATGATTTTGTGAGAATAGTAGAGAATTGGTCAAAGGTCCCTACTCAGACAGAAAGGGATCGGGACATCATACCCTTTGTAGAGTTTGTTTATTGCTGCAAGTATACTAGCAGAGATTTGGTTAAAGTGTTCCTG
>JZKD02S1885770.1:75488-117229 GCA_000966675.3 Picea glauca
CGTTACACCAGCCGTAACAGCAATTACCTCGTTCAGCTCCTATATTAGCATTCGGTTGCGAGAGAATAGGACATCCTATGCTGATTTAGAAGAAGACCCGATTTAGTGTAGGACTTAGATATTCTTTGTAATGATTGTATCGAAGGGATTTCCCCTTTAAATTGAGAGGAAATCACCATTCGACATATCTAAGTTTTGATGTATTGAAGAACTTAAGAGAAGCAGGATGCATTCGGTATTTCCAATTTGTAATGTGATATTCTGACAGATGAATATAAGATTGCTTTGAGTATCCTCCTGTAGCTTTTCGTTCAGGGGAATCTTGTGAGAAGGGAGGGCCCACCTTCTCCACAAGATTCACCCATTAGTTAGAAGTGTGTTTGTTTACTTTTTGTTTTGTTTAACTGTTATTTGCTGAAACACTGCTTTAATGGATTTCACTTTGCTGAAACACTACTGACTTTGAATGGAATTTGTAATCCTTTTTATCAGCAGACTTGTGTGATGATTTTGTGAGAATAGCAGAGAATTAGTCAAAGGTCCCTACTCAGACAGAAAGGGATCGGGACATCATACCCTCTGTAGAGTTTGTTTATTGCTGCAAGTATACTAGCAGATATTTGGTTAAAGTGTTCCTAATCAGACAGAAAGGGATGACAATACCTTGTCTTCTGTAAACTTCCTTTACCCCTGCAAATAGGCTAGCCATAGATTTTGTTAAAGTGTCCCTGCTCAGACAGAAAGGGACGACAATACCTTGTCTTCTGTAGACTTCCTTTACTCCTGCAATAGGCTAGCCAGAGATTTGGTTAAAGTGTCCCTGCTCAAACAGAAAGGGGCTACAACATCCTGTCTTCTGTAGGTTTCATTTACCTCTGCAAGTGTGTTAGCCAAGGATTGGATTAAGGGTTCCTACTCAGAACGAAGAGAACCAAAACATCCTGTTCACTGTGTACTTTCCTTGGTGTTAGCCAGAACTGGGTTAGAGATCCCTACTCAGAAAGAAAGGAATCAGACTGCCCTGTTCTCTGTAGACCTCAACCTCACAAGTGTGCCACAACAGAAGTAAGGCTCAAGGCTCCTGCTTAAACAGAAAGGAACTAAGTGCTTTGTATCCTGTTAGATAGAGTTAATTGTTTTCTGCATTATTGATTTCATGAAAAGAGTGTTAATGCTAGAGTCTCTGTTTGAGAGTAAGGGTCTTGTTCTCTGACTACAGAATAATTGTCTTCCCTGTTGCAAGTATTAATGTAATCCAGGATTCTTAGATTGAACTTTAAAGAATGAAATAGGGAGGTTACTTTTCTGTGATTTAATTCAGAGCTTCAGTTCATTGAGCAAGTATTATTAGTATAGATTTCTTACTACAACACCAAGTGCTTTTGGAATTGAGCATATATAGTGCGTGGCTACCTTTGAAACAAAAGACTTCCCTGGGTTGATAATTTATGTTTCACTTGGTTGTTTAAAATTAATTAAGCAATTATAGTGACCAACAGTGACTGCTTATTTAACTCCAATCTTCTCTACGAGCAGTTGTTCCTTCTCCTTCTAGATCTGCACTCTATCCTCTGCAAACTTGTCTTGGATGTCATCTTTTTTCTGTTGTGCAACCCGACATTTCTCTATGGCTTCCTCTTTTGCTTGCTTTAAGGCCTCTGTGGCTTGTTTGTTTTCTTCCTAAACACGACGAAGGAAAGCTTCGGTCGCATATGTTATTCGGCGTAGCTAGGCATGCTCATCTCCCAACTTTGTTCCTTCTGATGTTGGGGGTGCAGTAGACACTATGCGATTGGAGTAGAGGGCTTGATGTACCTCTTTGATCTCTTCTTCAATTATATCATACACGGCCTCTTTTTTGGATTCACTGCACTGTAAAATATCTTCTAAGGTATCTAAGATAGCAACGATGGTGAGATCTATGCCATCCATCGTGAGCATAGTCTGCATCTATGGTTTACTAGATTTGGACTTCTTCCACAATGTAGGTTTCATGGGGGAAACCTTTCTTTTCTTGTAGGTCTCAGCTTCATCAAGAGGATCCCTAGGTGATGTTACTTCACCTTGTTGCTTCTTGTCTTCTTCTCCTTTGTCCTCTTCTTTGTCTACTTTGTCCTCACCTCCCCCTCTAGGTGAGTGTGAATAAACCTCTTCTGAGGCGTTATTTAGCTCCTGTACCTCTTCCTTTTTATTCCTTCTTCTACTGCTGGGTGCATCATAATATTCTTGAGTAACCACAGGACTTCCGATGAGGTTGTGGTTGGACAGTTCTTCCTGGTCAATTGGTATAAGGAGTTCTGTAGTCCATTCCTTAGTTATTTCTTCCATGTCCTCCTTAGTGAGCTTATAATAAGATTGGAGCTCTTATTTATGTTCATCTCCACAAGAAGTGATATAAATAAAATGTCTATCTGCGCGGAACCTCACAAATGGCCTGAACCTCTACAGGGTTTTCAACGTCATACGAGGGAAAGACTTAATAGCCCTCTTCAACTACAGGTAGTAGGTGTGAAACACCGTGTTTGACTACCATTATTTAGCCATGTCTCTTGTGTACCAGAGCATAGTGAACTTCACAGTGAGGGGTTCAAAAGGCTCAATCTCAGGGAAGGTCACTCCTTCTGGTATCTCCCAAGAAATGAATGTAATGAGGATAAAAAACTAGAGGAAATGGAACTCATAGCCCTGATCCTGAGCTTCACGATAGTGTTGTTCTAAGTAGTTGATGAGGTAACTTGGCTAGTTCATCTGTAGTCCTTCAATGATTTTTCCCGCAAGGTCAACAATGAATCCCGTGACCTACGTGGGTCTATTCTTTTTTACTAGCTTACCAACGATCAACTGGCAAGATAGGTGCACTGTTCCATTCTGAATGGAGGCTACCATGTAGCCTCACTTCCCCTTTTCGACATCGCCATAGGTATATTTAATTTTATATACTAGGGAATGATCTACAACCTTCCATGGATAAAATTCTTGTGCGTCTGGTCCTTGCATGCTTAATTCGGTGATCCGATGGATCAACACCGGATCTACGATGATGCATATATCCAGCCACAGATAACCACCATGCAAGAAAGACAACAGGAGTTTAAAGAACACTTTAACCTCCTGATGCCTTCCAAAGTGGGGTATCTTCATTAGATTCACGATGGTAGACCTCACGATGTCCATGGCCCACGACTGGGGGATGATCTTTCACTTCTTCCCCTTTGTCTTGGTCAAATACTTGTGTGGGGTGAGCATTCCATGGTTCTTGTGACCTCCCAAGTTGAATTCACTGATATTCAACATCATGATTTTTCCTAACTGTGGTCCTACTCCGCGTATCCCCTTTGGGAGGTACTCAATAATCAAGGTGTAGTCGAAGTCCCTCGGGACACTATCACAGCTCACCGCACCAACCAAAGACAGGACATAGTTGGGCAGGATAGATGGGATGAGCTTCTCATTCACCAAGTCATCACGATGCTTGGTTTGTTTCTCTATCACAACTCGGGATGGTCCAGATCCATGAGTAGTCGATGGAGATGTTTTCACTCCTCTCGTCGTGGAGGCTTATACACCTGCAGACATCACCTTCTCAGCCATGAGGTCTATTATGATTTCTTCAATGGTTTTTCTACTACGCTGAAGTCACCCAACATGCACGCTTGAGATCAGGTATCTTTGGTCGGTGAACAAACAATGACAATAACAGAACGGGTGTTGAGCTATCAATAGGCACTGCGCGAAAGCAACTAGTTCTCCGTGGGCTCGGATAATCACAGTTGGAAAAAGTGTTCTTGGTGCAACACTCGACAGGATAAATAGACAACTTCATAATAGACTCCTCCAATGGGAAGGAATACCTCAATCAATGCAATTCCATCCGTTATGGCGTGGTCCTAATAGTCCAATGGTGAACGTTCCATTAATAACTACATTTCTATCTATTCTGGAACGCCATTCTAATGGTCGGGATGCCTCCAACGGTCATATTTCTTTGTTGTGGAGAAGTGCCAATCTATGTTGTTCTGATATCCCGATGAAGTTCTAGTTCTGCAAACCTTCCTTCTCCAAAGTCCTCCCTAGAACTTCCTATAATTTCTCTAACTTTTCTTTCTTCTTTTTGAGCTTTCTGGCTTTCTTTCCTGTAATCTAAGTCATTGGTTTCCTCTTTCCATTATTGTTCTTATCTCCTCTTGGCATAGTAACTTATCACTGTGGAGGGTAATTCATAGGGTTCGAGGGTAATACTTCTTCTCTTTCTGGGGTAGGTGCTCTACTCTCTTGTATAGAAAAGTGTTTCAAGTCTTCCTGTGTTCTTTCAACTTTGACGTCCATATCTCTGGTCCTCAGTAGCTTCAAATGGTCCTCTTTTTCTTCCATTAAGTGCGCTATTCTCGTATCCATGAAATCTCTTATTTCTTGATTTTTCTGTTCTAGATCCTCCTCTTCTTGTTTCCCTCGTATCCGATCTTTCTCAATCCAGGTTTTTCCTAGCAAAATAACAAATGGGGCATTGTTCTCAACAAACTTAACGATCTCAAATTATTCTTCTATCAATGTTCCATGAGAAATAATAGATATCTGGGTAAGTCTTCCACATAGGGTTATCATATTCCCTTTAAACAATCCTATTCCTCCCAATGAAGGAACCATAGCAGGTTTTCCCAAAATTTCCCAAGTTCTTTCTATCATGATATTCACCTATGTTTCCTCATCCATAACATAGTCTATGTCGAAGTCTCCTATTCTCCTTACTATCCACTCCTCTTTTAAGATCTCTTATAAGTTGATGTCTCTGTGATCATTCAGGGTTTCTTTCATCTGCAATAATATAGTCTTTGATTCTTTCTTATTCTTGAGCACATTATTAGTCTCTTGACCTTACTCATGGTCTTCTTGTCTCATGTTCATGTTTTCAACTTTGGCAATCATTCTAGAGAAATCCAAAACTTTATGTCCAGTAGCCTTACAACAAAGGAAAATCGGACCTCGACCAGGGAATTCCTTAGAAACATGTCCCAGTATTCTACAATTATAACAAAGAGTCAATCCTCTCTTTCTTTTGAACGATCCCCAACCTTTCTTGTACTGCGCACTGGGATCACAGTAACTAAACTGCAAAAAATTCTTTCTAGGATCCTGCATCCATTTGTTAGTCCAAGCATTCTTTCTATGCATAGGAATAACATATATTTCACTATTCTTATCAGATCTACTCATATCTAATCATATTTCTTCTAGTTGTTCCCTAGTTTTTAGACTAGGACAAAATATATTAGACATACCTAGATCCATTCTTTCGAAACAAAAATTTTCACTTATCTTACCTTTCTCAGAGCACAAAGATTTAAGATCTTACCTTTTTTCTTCAGATCTGATTCCTTTCTTAGCACAGAGCTTCTAATTCAAGTAGAATACTGCACACTAAAGCAATAGATCCATGCACAAATATTTCTTTTCTTGAGTTCCGAACAATCACAGTTTCAGGTTCGGCAACAGAACCATTTGTTGGCACAAGGGAAGACCCGGGGTTCAACGCTTCAACAACGCACCAACAAAACCCTAACTACCATCCCTTTCGGCAACACCTACGAAGCAGATGAAGTCTCACTCGAGGTAGAGGCAGAGGAGGTCATAGGACTCAAGTGTCTACAACCTAGCTGAGACACAGATTTGTGATTACAACACTTAACAGAGCACTTAGCAATTAACATTCATTAATATTCACTTCGCAGGGGAAAACCCTAATTACAGAACAACACAATATTCACAAGATATAATACATCCAAGTACTTAGAATATAGAAATATATCAGATCTAGCACTCATTACCATTACTAAGCACTAAGATATTATTATATCAGGTGCATCTAACATATATCACTACACTAAGCATAAATCACATCAATAAAATAACAACTATAATGGACAAAGAAACCACAACACAATATATATGTGGTTCACCCTAGTGTGGGGCATGACCACCATCTCTTCTCTTCTTTATTGTCTTCTGTTAATCTTCTACAAGCACAGAGCCACACGAACCCACTCTGCATAGGACAGGATATCTGCATGCACCTCACCAAACTCTCCTTCCCCAAGCTAGGTTACAACACAAAGTATCTTTACATTCACTTGCACTTAGCTCTGCAATTTCTCATGCACACAGTATGCACAAAGCTAACTCATTCACATAGGTCCAACTACTTACATCACTTACACTCAACACAATATAGAACTTAGCACTACATCTCCTTTACTCACATCACCTAGATTTCTATTTATACATTACAAAAGGGGCCAAGGCATGGGTACACCCATGGGTCGACATCCCATACCCATTACATAAACCTTAAACCCAAAAATTCCCTAAGAAGGGGCCAAGATCCCGCGATCTCCGCTTTTCCTTGTGCTCCACCTTCAACCAGCCTATCGAAGTCCCAAAATTGGTCAAACATGACCAAGGTTCTCCAAAACTTAGTCAATGGCCAACAATATATTAATTTGAATATGGTCATTGACAAGAAAAACAAGATATATACTATTCAACAAAACTGCATCTAGCGATCCATATTTCATCTTTTTCCATGATGCCAATCATGTTAGTGGTCATTGTGAACCACTACTCTATAGAAAATTATCCATATGCAATCTTGGAGGACCTCATATTTACTTGTCCCTCATTTGCAAAGACCTTGAATCGCAATGGAAATGAATTATGCAGCGTATACACTGCCATGGCTTGTAGACAAGGACAATTGTTTCATCTAGTTGTGGATATAGTCTGTTCAATGTAATTTTCTATTTGGTAACAACATAGTTCGATGTGAAGTCACTGCGACTTTACACTATACAATCCTTTTGAAATGCAATTATAGGCGGAAACCAACAAGCTTTTAGCTTCTTGCATCAACACCTTTCACCATATCTCCTAGAAAATATGTCGACAATTGGAAGTTGCCAACAATACCTTGTAAACATGGCACTTCCATATGAAAAAGGAAATTTAAAGGGTGGCATATTCTATTTGCAATGGCTATCTATCATATTCAGAGTAAATATCTAATTCTGGTCGGCCCTGTCGAATGACAGTGTCCATTCCTATTGTATTGATTCAAACTATGATTGAAAAATTGACATCATCTCATTAAAAATAGATATGTCACATATCCATTATCAACCTTTGATGAGAAATACTACTAGTTCAGGGTCCATTGTGCATGCCACCCAAACTACATTGAATCTGCATACACATTGCATGCTATTTAATGAGAATGAAACTCGTCCCATTTTTTATGAGTCCATACAAGGATTAAACAAAAAACGTAGACTAACTTATCACAACTTGAAAAAGGTCACACGTGAGAGAAAAAAATACATTGGTGGTATAAGAAATACTACCAGTTCAGGGTTTAGTGTCAATGCCACCCAAACCAATCGAATCTGCATAAGCATCGCATGCTATTTAATCAGAATGAAACTCATCCCATTTTTCATGTGTTCATCCAGACCTTGAACAAAAAATGTAGACTAACTTATCACAAATTGAAAAAGTTCATACATGAGAGAAACAAATACATTACTACACTTCCTTCTAGACAGAAACTGACATATCATAACCTAGAAAAAATTGTTCGTGCACAACACAATCACATTTTCTCTTTTTCTTCTGAGCACAAACATCACATGTCGAATGAAAAATAACATAATAGTTTGCATCATCGAGACAGTGAGGATGCAATGCTCATAAGAAATGTCGATTCCACCTCCAACATGGCTTATCAACAAGTGAAACTAGTTTCTAGTGGCAAGCATAAGTTAACCTACCACATCTTGAAAAAACATATACGTGAGAGAAACAGATACAGTCACATATCCCACAATGGTCATAGCACTGACCGAGAGGAAAAAATCACATTTTGTGGGCTAGAGCCAACACCATGCATTGCTACCAATGAAAACCAACAAACACTTTCTACGCATACTTCCCTACGGAAGAAAGATGCAAAATAGACCTATATGAAACAAATTAAAGACACTCCTTCCATTGCATGTCCAATTTGAGATCAATTTAATTTCACAAAAAAACTAAGTCTTTCACACCTGATTTGGAATAAGAATACATTCACTTGACACTAAATGATAAAACATTTTCCAGTGGAAATATTTGTCTTCCATGCAAACAATCACTTGAAAATGGAAAAATTCCACACTTTGCAACGCCTGACCAAATAATATGTAATACACCACTACTATATGTAAGTGCACTTATAGAACTTGAAGAGAGACTTGTGTCTCTGCGAATTGCATTTGCACAAATCATACCCTAGGGCTATAAACGAACCCAAATGGTCTTAACTGGATCAATTATTAATGTGCTTGTCCAACTAGATGTTGTCCAAAGAGCCTTTCCATAATTAATTAGCGATACAATGACAATTGTTATGGCTCTCAAAAGATGCTTGCAATAAGAGAATGCATACCACAAAGGTAAAGTGCATGTGCATGTTGTCATGAAATCATTAAAAGAATTATGTTCCAGGGCCCTGTACAAAGCACATAACATTTGTATAAATGAGAACTGGAACAATGTTCTTGGAGAATGGGATGAAAACTCTTCATAGACTCATGATACTACTAGTGAATTTGATACAAGTTATGAATCAAAGAATGAAACACCTACTGAAACATTGATACATGGATTCACTCACTCACAATGCATTAGTGACTTGCAAGACAAGATTGTCGAAATTGCACCTGCTGAGGGGAAACGTCCACTTGGAATATTCAAGGACAAATTTGCTGAGTGAATGAACTTCCCAACACTTTTCGATGAATATCCACATCCTAGTGACATTACAAAACAATTCAGCTACCATAAAATAGTTTGATGGGAGATGCTACATTCAAGCGATGACTTCTCCTGTCACATAACAAATTTTTTTTTCAAAACAATGCGCATAATAATTGAGCAAGTATTGTCTTGCATGTGGGTGCGAATAAGAAAAATCCATCTACAAGGAATAAATTTGTTGGCCAAAGATGTCAAGTACAAAGAAAACCTAGAAAAAATCCTAAAATCTGATATTGGATACATAGATTTCAAAAACATTCGCATCTCTCTTGACTATTTGCAACAAAATAAGAAAACTATTTTTGCAATGATCCGACAATTGGGACCGCCAACATTTTTCATCACATTTACAAGTTCATAGCATCGTTGTGATCCATTGGTGGCTATGGTGTCTGAATTGCATAGGAACAAGAAATAGAAAAAACAAACTAATACACTGGAAAATGATGGCATTGACTGCCTCATAAGAAAAGACCTAGTAACATGTACTCACTACTATAGACATAGAATATTTTCTTTGAGACAATTGATATTCCACGATGAAACATTTTTCGGAAAAATATCAAACTACTTTTTTGTGACTGAGTTCCAGAATAGGGGGAGTGAGCATGACCATGCACTGTTGTGGATAGAGGGTGCACCTTTCTATGGAACTGGAAACAACTCACATATCGATCAGTTTGTGGAAAAATACATAACATGCAACACAAATCATTTGGATCTGGAACTTGCCAAAGTTCATAGACATTATCATACAAAAATCTGTAAAAAACGAAAAAAATCACATTACAGATACAACTTCCCTGTGTCGCCAATGAGAACAACAAGAATCATAGAGCCACTTAGTTTAGAGGACAGTGTTTTCATTGAGAAATCTAAATCCTTTTTCAAATTTATAGAACAACGAGACTTTGATGAGTTAATGAGCTTCGACGACTTCTTGACAGAGCTAAATCTAACAGAAGATGAGTACATCCAAGCCATACAATGTACGCTTAAACAACCAATAGTTTTCCTTAAACGAAAACTTTCCCATATTTGGAACAACAGTCTCTCTAAGGACATGCTAGTTATGTGGAATGAAAATATAGATGCGTAGTATGTCTCAATGCATATGATGCAACATCATATGGTACCTCATATATGACAAAGGTTGACAAATCTATGACATGTGCATTCAGAAGAATACACAAAGAACATGAAAGAATTCATTTCAATGCTATGAAAATGATACATACACTTGGAAATACATTACTTAATCTTCAACAAATGTCTTCTCAACAAGAATTCCACATTGCACTTTCCTTCCCCTCAATTGTAGTTCAAGGAAATGTGTCTTCATAAACACATCTCCACTTGAGAAACACACATTTGTTCTTAAACCACCATCTTTGCTAGAACAAGATCCTGACAATTCAGTGGATGTGCTATGTCACTCTATTATTTGTTATTACCTCCAGCATTTGTATCCTATTAAGCATATATTCTTAGCGGAGTTTGTATCACATTAAAAAAAATGGTGCACCCATATCAAAAAGAAAAAATGCCTCTGTAATACGCTTTTTGAAATACAACAAACATACTGACTATGAAAACTATTGTAGAGAAAAACTACTCTTATACGTTCCGTTCGATCAAAATGAAAACACATTAAAACCTAACTTCCATACATGGGAAGCTGCGTATATTTCCTATGAGACTATAGTACAAACCAATGAATCTATATTTACATACAATGTTAATCCAACATGGGGTGATCTAGAAAGTGCATTTAATGAACTAGAAAACCCTGACAATCTTGATGAGACAGTCACAAACCGTAAAACAACTAGAACTCTCTATGAGTCCTATGACTTGCAAGCAGATTTGCCTCGTCCTCGAGCAGGTGGCATTGAAAAATTTATCAATCTTGGTTTTCAATTCACAAAACATCCTTTCCTTATTGAAAATAATGAATACCATAGAATCAGACGCTTGTTGAATCGAGAACAACAAACAATTCTAAAGGACATTGCACTTAAAAAATACTTGAACATGCACACTCTTGTGCACTTATTCCTTACATGCGGAGCGGGAACAGGCAAGACATTCGCAGTGAAAGCACTATTCCAAATGCTTATACAAATCTATGATTCAAACAATTCCTCTGATCCTATGAAACCAAAGGGGCTAATAGTTTCATACATAGGAAAAGCTCCATATAATGCAGGTGGAAGAACAATCCACTCTGCATTTTTTATTCCTTTTAACAAGTCACAGTTTCTTCCACTCAATAAGGAAATGTTAAATACCTTGTCTAAGATTTATGGCGAACTATAACTTGTCTTCATAGATGAGGCATCTTTGATTGGAAGTCACTTCTTGTATTACATTGAAAACTGATTGAGAAACATAAAACATGTGTAGATGAAATAATTTGGAAAAATTGACATGATATTCTATGGGGATCTTTACCAGGCACAACCCATCCAATATTCTTTGATATTTGAACAACCTACAATCAACATGCAAAAAGTGACACATGACTTCTGGAAAGATAATATAAAATGCTTTGAATTACATACTATAATGTGCCAGATAGATGAAACATTTATTACAATTCTGAATAGAATGTGGACAAACAACCAAACACATGATGACTTAACATATATCAATTCAAGGTGCATGTGACCTCCACCAACAGACCCAACCTTCCCTTACTTGTTCTACACGAATAGGGATGTTGGAATTCATAATAGGTACATGCTATCACTCATGCCTGGTGATGATATCATCATCAATTCAATTGACCTCGAAGAAGACAACCATGGAAATGTGCCACATCATGAACATTCAACCGCTTTGCCTTTGAAACGTGTCCTGAATTAGACATCTTGGTTGAAATATATACCTGAAACTATGATTCACAGGATGGATTGGTCAATGGTGTAGATGGAATACTCAAAGGCTATACCAAAATGAAAAAACTTGATGTCCCCTGGATTAAGTTCCATGAACCGCATATAGGCCACCGACAAGCAAACAAGTTGGCTTATCTATATAATTCAAACACTGCAAGCGATTGGATACCTATCTTGCGAATATCAAAACCAATATTGACATCGACAAAGATAGGTCGACTGAAGATTTAGAAAAGGTTTCCAATTAAACTTGCATGTGCACGTACAGTCCATAGATTGCAAGGACTAACACTTGATATTTTTGCATTTGACCCTGCCGGAATTCAAATACATGGACTTGTATACACAACATTGTCCCATGTCAGAAGTATAGACTCCTTGTATTTACTAAGTCCTCTTACAAAAGATAATTTCAAAGTCAAACACAAAGTTGATATTGATATGCAATGCTTTAGGACTACCGCAAAGTGGCATCTACAGTATGATTACCAATCCATACAAACAAGATCATCTGTATCAATTCTCTCACTTAACACACACAACCTACATGCACACATGGATGACATACTCAATGACTATGACATAATTCAATCCAATATTCTGTGCTTGTAGAAAACCTACATGACATTATGCATGCAAAACAAGCAATTTTCAAATCACAATTGCATATCAAGTTACATTACACATGGGGTGGTGATATTAGTTAAAAAACATGTAACAATTCTGGAGCATATACATTTCAAAGAAAAAAATGTTGAGATGGTGCTCGCAAAAGTATTTCTCCATGAATTAGAAATTGCAATATTGAATCTCTATGTTTCTCTGCATGCAACATTTTCAAACATACTAAATGTTCTTTCAAATGCATTAGACCATTTGCATCTGAATGAAACCATTTTCATTGTAGGAGACTTCAATATTGACATGCTACAACATAATGCCAGAACAAAAGAATTGGAAAACTACATGTGCAAATACAATCTCCACTTTCTTTTGAACAACATAAACCATGTACAAAACACACTTATTGACCATGTATATTCGAATGTACCTATTTCTCAATACAACATCTTTATCTTTGACACATACCAGCCTGATCACGATACAATTGGTATTGCACTTGAATTATGAGATATACATGAAACATATTGAAAAATCATATTTCTATGTTTTAAAGCATATCTATCTAGCTTGTTGTAGAAAACCAAGTTATCCAACTTCTTATTTTTCCCTGGTTTGTAGACATACTGGTCTGATCACGATACAATTCATATTGCACTTGAATTATGAGATATACATCAAACATATTGAAAAATAGCATTTCTATGTTTCAAAGCATATCTGTCTAGCTTGTTGCAGAAAACCAAGCTATCCAACTTCTTAGTTTTCCCTGGTTTGTAATTGATTTTGTACATAAAAGTTTTTTACAATTTTTTTTATATATACACAAACATGGATGAGAAAAAAAAACGGGACATTCTTCTAACACTATCTATTACTCTATTCCTTTTATTCAATTTTATTTACTATATGTACACATTCCTTGTTTTTTCCTTACATGTCAACTTATGTTCATGTCCATTTTGTTTTGTACTTTTTTTCATTGAAACAAACAGGAAAACTGGACAAGGAAAATAACTCTTAACCAGAAATGTAGAAGAATCCATGCAAAGGTGCATACTTCTACCCGTATTCCATATCCAATTGCTTTTCATTTACTCTGTCTATACTTGTTCCATTGGTTTGCCGCTCTTCTGTTTTGTTTTTCCTTGGATACTCCATATCTTCCTGTATATTAACTTATCTTCATGTCAATTGTATTTTCTGTGCCACTATCTTGAAATAAATAAATTTGTACTCCATCTATTTTTCATATGGTCCTACGTAGCATCTTACTTTCATGTCCATTGTATTCTCTGTATTTCTACATTGAAACAAGAAAATAGTAATTGAACACAAGGATGGAGCCTTATGTGCCACATCTGAGAAAGATGGAGTACAATCTTGCAAAAGGTATGACTCCAGTTGTGCCACAACAAATACAATGCGTATGCCTAATGCACATCCATAACGAGTACGAAAAATATACACATGTTCATAGCCACTGTCTCATAAGTGACATGGACATGGGAAGTGAACCATCACAAACATCAGCACAACGAAAATGTTGAAGGTAAGGATGCATAGACTATGCTCTTGCTATGTTTACGAAACAAATATCCACAGTTATTTATTCTGCTATGCCATGGTAAAAATGTTTATGTCATTTACACCACATGTTTTTTAGTTCGTAAGAACTATCAACAAGTAGAAGTGAAACCTCCATCATAGTACAAGGTCCAGTGAACTCCCATGCCCCGTGTTCGGGTATACATCTTGCACCCAAAACTCCAGTTATCTACAATTTGACCCTAGACTCCTCAAACTTGCAAGCCTCACTCTGCCTACGATAAATTCATTTGACCACCTCGCCTTTCCATACTTAAGACCAAGTGTTTTTGTGTTACGGATAAAGTTCTTTACTCCCTTTCTTTTTCCTCTTCTATACTTTCTGGTTTTTCCCTTTTCTTCTTCCCTTCTATTATCTATTTCTCCTTCTATACATAGTCGCATTTCTATGTTCCCAGGTTCTTAGGGTTGTGGGCTCAGAAATTCTATATCCATCTATATCTTCACATCACAAGTTCGACCGACCATTGTTCGTTTCCATACTTAGCTAATTTTATTCCTGCCGGTTCCCAGCTAGGCCCTATCAAACTCACATCACGAGTATGACCGACCCCTTTTCATTTCCATACTTGGCCAATTTTATGCCCACTGGTTCCCGACTAGGCCCTATCAAAATCTTATGCCCCGAACTCTCATGCCCCATAGTCGATGTGTTCCTATCCCTTGATAATTATCAGACAAAGTGTTCTTGTGTGAAGCATAAAGTTCTTTTCTCCATTTATTTTTCCTCTTCTATACTTAGTCACATTTCTATGCTCGCGGATTCTCGGTTGCATTTCTATGCTCTCGAGTTCCCAGGTAGTCGACTCACAAATTCTATATTCATCTATATCTTGACATCATGAGTCCGACCGACCGCCTTTCATTTCCTTACTTAGCCAATTTTATGGGTGCGGGTTCCCGGGTAGGCGTTATCAAACTCTCATGCCCCGTGTTTGGAGTGTACATATTGCACCCAAAACTTGGGTGATCTACAATTCAACCACAGACTAGTCAAATTTGCAATCCTGGATCTACCTATGATGAATCCGTCTGACCACCCAACCTTTCCATACTTAGTCATTTGTTCAAAGTTTCGTGGGTTCACGGACTCCTAGGTTCAAAAACGTATCAAAGCATTTTTTGCTCTCCTCCATCCCCGCCACCTTCGCTCCTTCCCAATGCACATTAATTATTATTTTACTAGTGACATATCACCACATATGTTCAAAAAGATTAGCATTAATAAGAGGAAATATCGAGGACATATCCCATTAAAATGCATTAATGGTAGAATATTATGGAATACGATTAGTTTCTTTCTATCAATCTTGAATTTGCAAAAAAATGTTGGTTATTTTAGTTTTTTTAAGGCATCATCATAGCAAGAAAGAAATATCGTGCTAGCCCACTATCATCTACAAAGGTGTTGACATGATGCCCCTCTTTAGAATTGTGCATATATTACAGTTTCACATATTTGAGAGTATGTTTGCATATGAAAATGTTGATCCACCCTTCGAATTTGAACATCGTTTGCATTTGGGCCACAAAGAATATTAATAAAATAAAATAATATGAAAAGTGTTTAAGTAAATATAAAAAAATTATCTTCTAGCTTGAACCTAATTTTGTCGAGATCCAGGTATATTACATAGCTGACAATGTTTTTCCCATAGTTAATGTTTCTGACCGCCAGTTCCCAGATTCACACTATCAAACTCTCATGCCACTGTTCTGTCATATACATCTTGCACCCAAAACTTATGTTATCTACAATTCGACCCCAGACTCCTTGAACTCGCAAGCTTCACTCTACCTATGATGAGTCTATCTACCTCCGTCTGACCACCCCACCTTTTCATACTTTCTCGATTTCCCTGCCATCTTCACACACTTTCCCAATGCAAATTGATTACGCTTTTATTAGCTTCGAAAATATTGGCATTAATGAGAGAAAAGTTGGATGACATCTCCCATTAAAATGCATTAAACAAAGATTTACGAGAGATTATATTACCATCCTCTAGTGTTCATTCTAAATACTATCACACAATTACTACCACATGTAGCAATATAAACAAATCCTCATCAAAGCATTAGATTTTCTCACAGGCACCCCACGTGCACCCCAGTCGTCTGAAGTAAGCCATATTTGGATCCATCAACTAAAACTCCCTATTATCAAATTGCCAGAGGTCAATATTATGGCATCTGATTTTTTTTTTTGTGTGGATCTTGAGCTCATAAAAATTGTTATTTACTTTAACGTTTTGAAGGTATTGTACCCCGTCTTTCCATACTTAGTCCATTCTTTAGCTCCCATTGTCACATATTCATGGGTTCCTAGGCTTCTAGGTCCACAAAAGTTTCAAAGTAGTTTTTTCTCCCGTCCATCCCCACCATCTTTGTGCGCTTCCCAATGCACATTAATTATGCCTTTATTAGTGAGAAATCACCAGACACATCGAAAATATTGGCATTGAAAGGAGAAAATGTCAAGGACATCTCCCATTGAAACACATTGAACCAAGATTTACCAGAGATTATATTATGATGATGCAACGCTCATGTTAAATACTATGAGGAGCAAAGGAATATTCTCATCACCTTATGGCTGCATCTCAACAACATTTATGTGTAGATACCCTGAATATTTTTGGGTGAAAGGACCATAGTTTTAAGTGGTCTAGAGCTTATGACTACTACTCGTCCCCTTCTGCCCAGAAGATACTTATCTCGACATCTGGAATTTCAGGAGAATATTGTGTCCCCGATTTTTTTGACTTTAATGAGTTGGTCACGTGTTGCGTTGAGAAATATATTCCGAACCAATGGATATCTAGTTGGGAAACCATTCCCAAGTCTCCTTATCGCCTCAAGTATTTTGAAAGATGTTAAGACTTCCCAACCCAACACCTACTTTCAAGGACAAGAATTGTAGACAGTTCTTAAAGAAGCATGATAATGAATTAGAAATCTTGTCGAATTTATTAGAGAACCCAACGATCGCTCCCCAGGACATGACCAGATTATAGGTTAGTGCATTTAAAAACCCTTTCCCAAAAATTGCATGCCTTTTCACGAGGATAACAGAACAATAAAGTGCAACCAACATCTCTCATATGATTTTGTATATTTTATATTTTACAGTGAAGGAATAAGCCATCTTCCATTGGGGCAAGTTGATTTCCATTGAAATCTCTTCCCAGTTATTGAAATACACAAGGGAGAACAAATTCTTTATGTCATCTTATTTAATTTTCGTGGAGGAAAATTGTTGTCCATTCCCTGGACTATCTATGTGTAAGAAGTTGAACTGTGAATTTGACCGAGTAACCTTCTTGTACTAGATATTATGGAGATAAGATGCTTCCTAACATTTTTATAAAGTCTTTAATGATTTTGTTTCAGTTTTTAAAGCATTGATATTTGGAAAGCATTTTCCCCAACTGTCTGACCAGGTGGCCAACTTCTTGGATAGGAAGGGCACACTAGAAGAAATGGAGAACTATAATGTTATAAGGATTTTTGGGTCCAAACAAAATCCTTGATTCCTTCCATGTCACATATATGGTACAATGTTTTTTGTTGGAATAGCAAGGCAGTACATCTGCTGGTTGTATTTTTCCCATGAAAAAAGAAAAAGTCAATTCATCCCTCTTCCTTGGAATGTCGGGGATTTCTTGGTTAGGAATATGAACAAGATTGATGGTTTCACAAGCCACTTCAACATTTCTTTCACTAACATTATCCTAAATAAACTCAGTGCCAATAACAATGTTTCGTACAAGCAAAAACGAAAAGGCTTGGGTGAAAAAAGTGTCAAATCCCCAACTGCCACACCCAAGACCACAACATATCAGAGTAGTACTCCAACGACCTACCCAAGTAAGAAATTCACACATTGTTCTTCAGGCGGAGGAGGATATAAGAACCCTCCCTTCGGAAAAATTGAAAGTTCTCGCAAACTTCCAGAGAGAAAAAAACAGAAAACAATAGTCCAAGAACAGGAGGGACCGAGGGGAGAAATTGATATCCACAATGTCTCCCTCGAAGATATGGAACTAGAAATTGACATTGAAAAAATGATCCCCGATGATGAATAGCTAGAGAGCACTACTCTGCATAATCCTAAGATGGAAATAATTGTCACCGATACATTGGACGAAGAAGAGTTTTGCATTTCAGAGCATTGTTTTTTACAACGAATCCAAAAAATTGGTTATTTAAAAGAGAGATGTAAAGAATAAGAAAGGGAAATATCTGTCATAGATCAACCTACACAACATATGCCCTTCCCATATCTCCCAGATACACCGAGCAACTAGATATGCTCTAAACAACTCTATTAGCAACCTTGAAATTGAAAACATCATGTTAAAGGAGAGAATCAAAGAATTGGAGGTCACTCTAATGCCTCTTCCACTGTTTTCTACTCTTTTGGAAATGATTGGGCCTACTGCACCTGTGAAAAAGTTAAAAGGATCAACAAGCCTTCTCACATTGGCCCAAGGCTATGTGGAAAAGAATATAAATAGAAGAATGAAATTAATAATAGAAGCTTGGGAGATGTCAAAGAATATGGTCTCTTTTGGAACAAGAGAACATGCTTTTCATGAGTATCTGCAAGCAAATATCAAGAATGATCAAGGTTTCTACCTCGATGCAGTTTTACCATTTGGTGTTAAAGTTATTGGTATGAAAAAGTTTAGAATAAGATAGGAGGATCTCCCTTCCCTGGATCGAATAGACTAGCTAAACGCATGCTGGAAAGAAATGGTAAAAAACCTGAATGGTATCATTCAAGCATGTAGCCAGACCATATCTAGAAGAGACAAACTATTCAAGACGTTAATTGAGATAGATCTAGCTGGCAACACCAATGAAGTCCAATACCCAAAATTGATATTCAACTCGTTGTTTTTAACCAAGAAAGCATTTGATGATCAAGTTCATATCTATAGAAGACTATCATTTGAAAATTTCTATGTCATTCTTGAATATGGTGAAGACATCATGAAAAAATAGCTAGTCGGTTATTGGATTAAAAACCAAGATATTCAAGAAGCATTGCGAAACCTCTCTATTGATCTAAGGGACTTGGAAAGTGAATTATTTAGTATAAAAATCCCGCATGAGATCAATGTGGCACCCATGAGGAGCTACATCGAAGAATGCTTCAAAGAGGATGTTGGCCAGATTACCAATGAAGGTAAAAGATGAGGAAAGCCATAAAAGGAAATCAACAAGAAAATGACAAGGCATGGGGCACCATCATAGTAAGTTGATACTTATCACATTCTTCTGTCTTCATCAAGTTACTCTAACAAAGCTTTAACTGAGGGATGACAATTTTCTCTTTCTTCTTTCCAGGTCTTGTTGTTTTCCATCGCCGACTTTCTTCTTTCTACAAACTTCATTCTTGTACATTTGTTCTTTGTAGTCCGTGATAGTCCCAATCCTAGTCATTCTGACAAACACATTTTTATTTCATAGAATATGTACTGAACCATATATTTTTTTACAAATTCCAAGACAGTTATTTTGGGAAATATTCTCAAATGTATTTTGTGACCCAGTTTATCTTAATATAAATATTTGAGGTTGTTCTATGGTGATCTTCAATGTTTGGTGTTGTTATTTGAATTTTGTTTTTCATTTTAAAATTAACTCATTACCCTGTACATGTTCCTGTTTTATATTGTGCATATATTGCAGCTTCCTAGATTTCAGAATATGTTTCCATATACAAAATGTTAAGTCATATATTTTTTTCTCTATTGCTTGTGGTTTTGAGAAAATATTGCAAGCCCAAAACACCCTTCAAATTTGAACATGGTTTACATTTGGACCACAAATAATCTATTAAGATACATTAATATGAATACATTTTAAACAAATATAAACAAAATCCCTTTAAACTTGAACTTCACTTTCTCGAGCTCCTGGATTGGCTGCGGGTTGACCGGTTAGCAGACTGCCATATCCTCATATCCATCTATATATTCACATCATGAGCCCAACCGACCACTGTCCCTTTCAAAACTTATCCAATTATCTCACTGCGAGGTTCCAACTTAGCACTATTGAATTCTTATGCCCTGTGTTCCGTGATATACATCTTGCACCCAACACTTCACTGATATACATTTTTCACCCAACACTTTCGTGATACACATTTTGCACCCAATTTTTTTTGTCATTTACAATTCGATCCTGGACTACTTGAACACGCAAGCTTCACTATACCCGGGTTCAAAAAACTTTCAAAACATTTATCGCTCTCTTCAATCCCCGCCACATTCCCGCCCTCCTCAATGCACATTCATTATGATTTTACTAGGGAAAACTCAGCGCACAGTCTCACTTATTTTCATTAATAATAAAAAAACACATTCAAAAACTATTTACAAGAGTCCGACCGACCCCCGGGTTGGCACTATTATAAATCTTGCACCCAAAACTTTCATCATCTACAGTTCCACGATATACATCTTACACCCAAAACTTCCGTGGTCTACAATTCCTCGAAAAATTCAAACATGGTTTACATTTGGACCACAAATAATCTATTAAGATACATTAATATGGATACATTTTAAATAAATATAAACAAAATCTCTTTAAACTTGAACTTGACTTTCTCGAGCTCCTAGATTGGTCGTGGGTTCGCACGTTAGCTCATCTCCATCTATATAATCACATCATCAGCCCGAACGACTACCGTCCCTTTCAAAACATAGCTAATTATCTCACCTTCAGGTCCCAATGTAGTGCTATCGAATTCTTATGCCTGTTGTTCCATGATATACATCCTGCACACAACACTTCCGTGATATACATTTTTCACCCAACACTTCCGTGATTTACAATTCGACCCCAGACTCCTGGAACTCACTGTTCACAAAAGTTTCAAACCATTTATCACTCTCTTCAATCCCCACCACATTCCCTCCCTTTATAGTGTACATTCATTATGATTTTACTAGTGACAACTCAACACACAGGTTCTCTATTCAACCGAGATTTATGATAGTCCAACCAACCACCATATCTTTTCATACCTAGCCAATTCTATGGCCACTGGTTCTCGGGTTGGCGCAACTGAACTCTCATTCCCCGTGTTCTATTATATACATATTGCACCCTAAAATTTTGTGATCTACAATTCCATACTAGCCAACTTTATGGCTGCAGCCTTCACTATACCCAGGTTCACAAAAATTTCAACCATTTATCACTCTCTTCAACTCCCGCCACATTCTCGTCCTTCCCAATGCACCTTCATTATGCTCTTTCTAGCGAAAAATCAGCACACATGTTCTCTTATTGGAATTAATAAACAAAAAATACATTCAACAACGATTTACGAGACTCTTATTGACCCCCAAGTTGGCGCTATTATAAATCTTGCACCCAAAACTTTCGTTATCTACAATTCCGTGATATACATCTTGCACCCAAAACTTCCATGGTCTACAATTCCTCCACAAATTGGAACATGGTTTACATTTGGACCACAAATAAAATATTAATATACATTAATATAAATACATTTAAAATAAATATAAACAAAATCTCTTTAAACTTGAACATGACTTTCTTGAGCTCCTGGATTGGTCGCAGGTTCCCCGGTTAGCTGACTACCAGATCCTCATCTCCATATATATCGTCACTTCATGAGCCTGACTAACGACGGTCCCTTTCAACACTTAGCCAATTATCTCACTGTGGGGTATCGAGTTAGCTCTATCGAATTCTTATGCTTGGGTTAGCCAACTGCCAGATCCGCATCTCCATCTATATCGTCACATCATGGGCTCGACCAACCGTGGTCCCTTTCAATGCTTAGCCAATTATCTCATCGCGGGGTCTCGACTTAGCACTATTTAATTATTATGCCCCCTATTCCATGATATACATGTTGCACATGATACTTCCATGATATACATTTTGCACCCAACACTTCCGTGATTTACAATTTGACTCCGAGCTCCTGGAACTCGCAAGCTTCACTATACCCGGGTTCACAAAAGTTTCGAACCATCTATCACTCTCTTTAATCCCCACCACATTCCCTCCCTTCCCAATGCACATTCATTATTCTTTTACTAGCGACAACTCATCACAGAGGTTTTCTCATTGGCATTAATAAGCAAAAAAGGCATTCAACCACGATTTATGGGAGTCCAACCGACCGTCGTTGCTTTTCATACCTATCCAATTCTATGGCCGCCAGTTCCCAGGTTGGAGAAACCAAACTCTCATTCCCTGTGTTCCGTGATATACATCTTGCACCCTAAAATTCCCTGATGTACAATTCCATACTTATCCAACTTTATGGCCGCAACCTTCACTATACCTGGGTTCACAATAATTTCAAACCATCTATCGCTCTCTTCAACCCCTGCCACATTCCCGTCCTTCCCAATGCACATTAATTATTCTTTTACTAGAAAAAAATCAACACACAGGTTTTCCTATTGGTATTAATAAGAAATAAACACATTTGACCTCGATTTACGGGAGTCCAAACAACCGTTGTTTCTTTTCATACTTAGCCAATTCTATGGCCGCCAGTTCCTGGGTTGGCGTAACAGAACTTTCCTTCCCCGTGTTCTGTGATATACATCTTGCACCCAAAAATTCAGTGATATACAATTCCATAGTTAGCCAACTTTATAGTTGTCGATCCCCAGTTTGATGCTATTATAAATCTTGCACCCAAAACTTCTGCCATCTACAATTCTGTGATGTACATCTTGCACTGAAAACTTCCATGGTCTACAATTCCTCCAACTTGCAAGCCTCAGTGATCTAGATTATTTTTGAGAACGAAATGAAAGTAGAGATACTACAATGAAACACATAAATATTTCCAGAAACAGAGAAATACAGTAATACAAATTCTATTAATGAGTGAAAATGTACGAAGACTTTAAAAATATAGAGTGAAAGACTCACTAGAATGGTGACAGCTTATCTCTGAGAAGAGATGTGACAGCTACTCAAATTTAAAAGAAGATGATTTTTACAATGAGGCTCCAAGGGCCCTTTTAACATAAGGGAAATCCAAAACCCTAACCTCAGAATATGAAAAGCCAAAAGGTTTGCGGGCCCTAATGGAGGTAGTTGATACACTAACTTCCTGGGGGCGTAACTTTTGCATACGATCTTCGTTTGGGGCGCTCAATACACCGTTAGAAATATCTATCTGAGGAATACAACTTTTGACATGAGCAACATTGAAGGAGCATGTATGTTTCTCTCCGTTTTTCAAAAAAATGTTGTTTAGGGCCTCAAAAAGGCCCCGAAAGTTTGGGACCCGAAAAAACTGCTAAAAATAGTAAATTACCAAAATTGCCAAAAAATTGTTTTGAGCCAATTGGAAAAGGTGGGTGGCCACCGATATCCACCTGGATCAATCCTCCCTCCTTAGGAAGGAATGGTCTCCATTGCGTTGAGTTCTCGAGGGAGAGGGAAGAGCGTTTGTTGAATATGCATCTTGATGAGTTGCTTGCCTTGTTGGAGAAGTTGCGTTGCTTAGCTTGTTGAAGGTTTTCATGAACATTTGGATGGAAGTGTTGGAAATTTCTAACTAGTCTGGCTACATGAGTTGTTTGTGTGGAGAAGGAACCTTTACACTTTGTTACAATCTTGTCGACCTACTTCTATTGGATAGAAGGTGATTGGGTCGAGGCTGTAGTGGTTGCAGTATCCTTCTATTCACCTTTTGAACGGATTGTGAAGAAGTTGAATTTTGTAGTATGAGATACTATCTTGCAACAATGTTTAGGTGGAACAATAGTCAGAGATACTTTTGGTATTCTGTAGAGATGACCCCCCAGAGAAACAATGACACCGCGAGGTCGAGACTCATAGATATCATGTCGCTTCCACATATATGTTGGCCCAAGAGAACATCACAGACATCCAATGGGGAAACATCACATAAAACCTCATCCTTAAAGGGTTGGATGCCATATCACAATCAAAACTACTGGCTAACATGAATATCTTGTCCCTGGACAAGCCACTCAATGTTGTATGGCTGCGGGTGTGGTGTTGTCGAAAATCCAAACTGGACATCTGTTGAGATAAGATTCTTCTGGCTTCCTCTATCAACAATAAAATGCAGCGGGGTCCACTTCACCCACATATATTAATGAAAAAGGCACTCCCCCTCTTCGGGATCTGTTGGTTCTTCTGGTTGAATCGTTGCGATCACGACAGTAGCAATGGGGTCTGTGTCAATGATCTATCTTTTACCAGTATATTCAAAATCAGATTATGAATCAAGGTTTGGCTCCTTGTCTGTGATCTCAGCCACCAATGACTATTTTGAGAAACATTCATCGGTGTTGTGCCAAGGGATTTTGTGGAAATCATGCCATTTTCCAGTGTCCTTCTTTGTCTTCCCATGAGCCTTATTTTCTTGTGGTTTAGAATGGTTTTCAGGAATTTTTTTTGTTAGGGTCTTCTTTCTCATACTTTGGTTGTTTCGGATTTGCAGATTCAAACTCCTGTTTGTTCTACTACTTAAAATTCTGATCGATTTTAACAACATATCGATAAGCAGAACCAAGTGATGAGATGTCCAAAAAATCCATTTCAGTTTGGATGTATCTATGTAGAGCCCCACGATATTTTAAAACCAAGTGTCATTCAGATTTCTTGATACCCATCTTGGTGCACAAGGTATGGAAGGTATTGGTGAACTCCGGAACTACTTGGCCCCTCTCTTGCCGCAGTGTGGTCCATCTCATGTATTGGTCCTCATAGTTTCCAATAGGGTAATATTGTTCCTTTACCACATCCACAAAAAATAACAAGTTGGCTCAACCCCATATATTCCAGACTCCTCTGTGAAACTCTGCTCCGAATAATTTTCCCACCAATGTTTGACCTTGGGGAGAGATTTAAGGAGTGTTAAGGTGATCTTTTCTCTGTCGAAAAAATTGTGAACAAAGAAATAACCTTCTAGAACATTTAACCATTTGTTTAGGGCTTTTGAATCTATCTGTCCTTCAAATACAAGAATATCAAAATTAACTTGTACCTTGAAAGGTGAGGTGCCTCCAAAGTGGCCGCTTGATGATGATGCACGAGATGCTATTGACAGGCGTTGAAGGATGTGGGAAAAATTCTCCATCATTTCATCCCTTTGTCGTGTGAGAGCTTTCTCAAGCAACAGATTGATAGAATCGTCTACTCTATCGTTTTTATTTTTTTGCTCCATTGAGTGTTTATTGGGTGTGCGAGAGTGATTTTCCTCAATAGAGACAAACTCAATACCCAACTTGCTATACTCAGACCTCATCGGGGACTTGCACTGAAAAATGATCAAGAGTAGCTTGCTCTGATACCACTAATCCAGATTATTTTTGAGAACGAAATGAAAGAAGAGATACTACAATGAAATACACATAAATATTTCCAGAAATAGATACATACAGTAATACAAATTATATTAATAAGTGAAAATGTACAAAGATTGTAAAAGTACAGAGTGAAAGACTCGCTAGAATGGTGGCATCTTATCTCTGAGAAGAGATGTGACGACTGCTCGTATTTTCAAGAAGATGATTTTTAAAATGAGGCTCTAAGGGCCTTTTTAACATAAGGAAAATCCAAAACCCTAACCCCAGAAGATGAAAAGCCAAAAGATTTGCGGGCCTCGATGGAGGTAGTTGATACGTCAACTTCTCGGGGTGTCACTTTTGCATACAATATTTGTTTGGGGTGCTCGATACAGCGTTAGAAATATCTATCCGAGGAGTACAACTTTTGATGTGAGCAACAATGAAGGGAGATATATGTTGCTCCCCGTTTTCCCAAAAAACATCGTTTAGGGCCTCAAAATGGCCCCAGAAGTTTGGGACCCGAAAAAAATGCTAAAAATAGTAAATTACCAAAATTACCAAAAAACTATTTTGAGCCAGTTGGAAAAGGTGGGTGGCCATCGATATCCACCTGTATCACTCACTCTACCCAGATTCAAAAATATTTCAAAGCATTTATCACTGCCTTCCATCCCCTCTACCTTCACTCTCTTCCCAATGCACATTGATTATGCTTTTACTAGTGACAACTCAACACACATGTTAAAAAACAATTGGCACTAATAAGTGAAAATATCGAGGACATTTCCCATTAACACGCATTAAACCATTATTTAGGGGAGCCTGACGAATTGCCCTTCCTTTCCATACTTACCCAATTTTATGGCCTTGGGTTCCCTGCTTTGTGCTATCGAACTCTCATTCTCGTGTTTCGTCATATACATCTTGCACCCAAAACTTCCCTTCTCTACAATTCCATCCCGCACTTGAACTTGCAAGCTCCACTCTACATGGGTTCACAAAAAGTTTCAAAGCATTTATCACTCCTTTCCATACCTACCACCTTCGCGCCCTTCCCAATGCAAATTAATTATGTTTTGTTTAGTGACAACTCACCACACAAGTTCGAAAAGGATTGGTAATGCACATTAATTATTAAATTGCTATTCAATGTAATTTCAATATACCTTTTAATATTTACAATTTTATTTATCATTTCATTTCTAAAAACCAATTGAACATAACTTTTAAATATTTTTTAAACATCTATTCTAAATATTGTTTACTTACCATACTATTAATTTCTGTTTTTTTAACAATATTCCTCGACTCTCCCCATTTTCCAAAAATCATCAGCGTGAATAATTATAAGCTTCCAACTATCATATCCATAACCAAATCTACTTGGCAAGGACTACGTTTCCACACAACACTTCTTATAATAACAATATTCAACTCATTTCAATAAAACTTAAAATTTACAACTTATAGAGATATAAATATGTAAAACTGTATCTTTTTATTATTGTTTATATTTGGTGTAGAATAATGTTTTTGTAAATATACTATTTTTATTGATGTATAAGTTTTGTATTATTATTATATATGTTTGTTTGAGTTTGAATTTTATATTTAATTAACTTCTTATTCTTATTATTATAAATATAAATGTATAATAAATTTGATGATGAGATGATGATTGAAGTCTATTGAGACCAAAATTGGTTTGTGAGACCTTAGTAAATGTAAGAGAGTAATTGGATTTCTTTAAAATTTTATTTCTTGTACAAGCATTAAGAGAAACCTTCCAAGATCACCATAGTTTTGATAGGTTAGGAAGGTCCTTACTATAACAAATATTTTGAAATTGTGATTTAATATGGGTGTAGGGAAGGCATTCTAAGAGAATGTTTTTCATCTTCAACCTTCTTAGTGTCACAAAGACAACATAGTTCTTCATCCCACAATGTTTGTTTTCTTCTTTTTTCGCTAGTCAAAGCAAATATATTCTTTTGATATTCTAGATTAAGATTGACAACCTCCTTATACTATCTTAACTTTTATAAATAAAATTTAATAAAAATATTTATATTTTGATTATATTTTTATATTTTTATTTGCACAAGGTAAGTCTAGGTTTCCTTAACAATACATTACATCACCAAGTGACCTACACCCTGAGGCTGATACACAATGTACTTAGAAAGAACATGCCTTAACCGCTTGGCTAAATGGACTATGATTATTTGCATATTATATTATTATTATTATTTATAATAATTATTAAAAATAAATAAACACTTTGAATCACACTAACAACATCTTTATTATAGTGAGGTCTAAACTATTCACTATGAAGGCATCTTCCCAATGAAATCAATGCCTATACATATTGTGCTTGCATCTTGTATCATTCCCACACCCAATTCTAATATCATTCTTGTTATCACCTCACTTATTGTGCTTGCATCTCGTATCATTCCCACACCCAATTCTAATATCATTCTTGTTATGACCTCACCTATTGAAAGGTAACCAGATGAAATGAGATGACCTATGTGAGTAAGTTAGAAAAAAATATTATAAGGATTGCATTCTAAGTCAAAGAAATAGTTAATTGCATGGCTCAAGAAGATAAGGATAAGAACAAAATAGATTGTGATAGTTAGATAATCAGAGCTCTTGATCTCTAAGCTAGATTAACTATCGAAGTCTTCTTGACACTGTATAAATGCATATGTTCTCTAGTACAATAGACAAGGTAATTGTGTGTTTACACTCTCTCTCCCATGTTCCTCAATATGTCTCATTTGGTATTATGGATTTTCTAGGCTTGACTCCCTCACGAGAGAGCTCAGGAAGATGAGTGTCATAAGGATGTAGTCCTCTATAGGCTTAAGCTTAGGTGTAGGAGTATGGATTAGGTGTGTAGGATTTAGTGTAGAAGTAGGGTAAAGAGATTTGTTGTTGTGTTTAGTTGTGTAGGAGAGTAGATCCTCCAATGAGAAGAAGAACACTGAAGGTAGTTTATGTTCGCATAATGAAGCTTGGGAGAGGCTCAAGAGGGAAGCGCCACTAGGGTTATCTTTGAAAACACTAGTCATCGTCCAAAGGAAACACCAAGGGTCTTGAAGTCATTGGACTTTTGAGAAGGATATTGAGCCTATAGATCTAAGATCTGGAACCCATATCATGAAGAGCATGTTGGAAGCTATCTTGCAGTGTTTGCAAACATGAACACAACAATCGCAGCTATGTGAGGGTGGTGTTGATGGCTCTTATATCCCTTGATTCAAAAACAAGAACCAAACCTACCACCGAGGACCCATCAAACTCTGCAGTGTTTGAGATGGAATGGTTCTCTAGATCTTGCAATCCGACCAATTTATTGATGGGCTTTGTGTTTTCTTGTGAAGGTTCTCCTTTCAGGTAGGACAGTTCTTTTCTTTATTTTCTCTTGAGTGGGGATGCTCTAAAAGATGCAAGCCAGCATAATCCAACTTGGCAGGCAACGGGATTGAATTTCAACTACTGGGAATGGGTTGAGCTTGGGATAACCCGCTGCTCAAATGTGCAGATAGTAATACTATACCAAAGGGCCTAGTAATAATACATTAACAAAATGAGCATCCAATTACTGCCTAAGAATATAACTAACATAAAGAAAAACACATATGTAACCAAGATCATGGAAAGAACAATAATTCATCTACCATAACATTCATTAAATAACAACACAATGATTTATCTTCATCATTAGAGAAAAAAACATCAAAACATTGAACTAGATAACTTGACAACATAATCGATTGCTCTTACTCATTTACTGTATCATTCGTGGAACAAGATAGGAAGCAATTCTTCTCCGACCCCAATCACATACATCTGCTAAAAATATCTTGTCTTTGGTCCAAAAGGACTTCTCAATTCATAACAGTCTCAAAATAATTATCGACAAACCAAAAAGAAATAGTTCTTACAACAACCATCGAACTTTGACTAATTGGTTGATGTCTCTATTTATAATCTAAAATTCAACTACAATTAACGGCTAAATAAAATTTAGGCTAAACAAAAATTTCCACATGGAGTGATCATCCAACAGTTTCTGTCAACAGTCCACCTGAGATATCTCTTGAAAAGGGTGACTTATTTCATATTCAGACCAGATGATAAACATATATTCACAGGTTTGAACCCATGGGAACCTATGTTGTTCCATAGGGGCATCATATACTCCTCTGATATCCACTGCATGTATTTTTTACTTTACCAAACTAGAGTTTAGCTATTGTAGCATGGCTCAAGCTCTAATCAGGTGTCCTGCAAATTGTTGCACTTGCCCTGGCTTTGCATCAGTGACCTTTGCACACTCTTCAACCCAAAGAGAGTCTTGTATGGAGTGTGTCTTGAACACATCTCTCAGGTTAGTGAATTCATCGGGGCTGCCGAATTCGGGGAGATCGACATCTTTCATTACCTTATTAATTTTACCCCAGTCTTTCTGGCACTTGGCCCATTTCTTTTGGATTTCTCGGTGTGGGTCTCGGGTCATCTTCACCTAGTATTCGACGGATTTATTCATGCGGTTGAGACTACTTTTTGCAACCAGTCGAATTCCATGATTTTCCTTTTCTTGACCCTACTAGACCGCCTCAATTTATTTGAGTCTCTCTACCACTAGTTGTGCCTTTTCATGCCACCTTTCCATCTCTTTGCATGTCGCAAGTGCCATGAGATTATCCTCCTGGAACTCGACTATGTTCTCGGTTAATAGGTGCCTTTCCTTCTTGAACTCGTTATAAACTCTATTGAACTATTCCTTTAGATACACAGTGGTATGTGTATCTCTTTTATAGTATTTGAAAAGATGGCATAGGTATTTGAGCTCCTCTTGGGTGTTAGATAGTTCCTTTTCATCTCTCCTGGCTCTATCCTGGGCATCATCTAAGAGGGATTTTCCTACGCCGATTAGTTCGAATGTGTGAGCGTCTGCAGTGTTGATTAAGTTCTCTTCTATGGTAACCATGATGGTTTGATCCAAAGTGATCCTTCACCTCTTCAAGGTCCTTTGAATGATGGCCTTCCTCTTTTGATAGTAGGAGATTGCATATATGTTTGCTACTTCATCTACCGGTTCTGGTATCTATTGATCTCTACATGAGAGGTTGATTCTCAAGCTACCCATGGTGTATATCTTCTTAGGAGTGGGTTCTCAAATTTATTCTCTCTATTTTGTGGATTCAACCTCTACTTGTCGTTTTTCTAGGACTTTAATATTGGGTGTAATGGAGGCATCGGGTACAGGCTCATTGCTTACTTGCTCGTTGGTCGTAGAACTATCAATTTTCTTTTGGGGAGTTTCACCACTCGGTATTTCTTTTGATTCCTATTTTTCGAGTTCTCTTGTGTCAAGGCCACCTTCAAACCCTATTTCCATTTGTAAGGCCTGCTTGTCTTGGACCTCGAGCTCAAGGGAAGTGGTTTTCGTGGGACCTTTTTCCTCTTGGACTCACATCGGGGTGTCGTGAGCGAGTTCTAGACTCTCGTCTTCATTGTAAATATGTATAAGAGTGCTCAAGGGATTTGGCACTTATGTCTCTATCGAGACTTGACTTGTCTTTGGTTGAGTTGTCCCTTCTTCTGAAGGATCGATCGATGATCCAGATTATTTTTGGCACGAAATGAGATCGGAGATATAACAAATAAATGCACAGAGATATCGTAGATATTCAATAATATAACATAAATGTATCGAAGATGCAATCATAAACATAGATATACAATAATACATGATTTCTATTAATGAAATAAATGTACAGAGACTGTAAAAATACAGAGTGGAAGACTTGCTAGAATGGTGGTAGCTTATCTCTGAGAAGAGATGTGATAGCTACTCACATTCGCAAGAAGATGATTACAATGAGGCTGTCAAAAAGGGAACGTTAGAGGTCAGAGAGGAGAGTCACAATTAAAGAAGAACCTTCCACGTCAACCTCAGATTCCAAATTGGATTCTTTGGCCAAAGCAATGTAAAGAATGATGGAAAGACTTACTGTGTTAGACAGAAATCCTCCAAGAGAAAACCCACCAGCTCCTCAGGTTCGGAATCCTAACTTCAGGAGAAACCCTCCTCAAGTCAGACAGAGAGATCCTAGGGATCAAAGAGAGCAGAGAGGTCCAGATTAACAGATCATACCTCCCTTACAAGAAAATTATGATGATGAAGGGGACGAAGTGATCGAGGAATTGGAGGATACTCACATAAATCTCATGGGCATTCATGATAACGAAGATATTTTCCTTACCCAAGAAGAGCAAGAATTTTTTCTTCTCAATCAAAAAAAAGTAAGTGAAGAAGCCAAAGATGAAGAACAACAAGAATTCAAAAATTCCATTTTGGAGGTACACCGATAGTATAATCTACGGAGTAAAAAGATAGAAGGGAGTTCCCCAAAAAAGACGATTGAAACGAAGAAGGTAGTCGCAACCAAGAAGGCCTCTGAGCCATCTGCCGAGAAGATTCCTTAGAAGAGTACTATTGAAGTTCCTGTGAAGAAAAACCTTACTATTCTGAAAATATCGTCACAGCCCGAGGTTTCACCTACTACTCCACCTAGTACTTTTGGCCAAAAGAGTGTGGCAGACAAACCAAAATTGATGAGCCAAGGTAGAAATCCTACACCTTTCAGCCTTGAGGGAGAATTAGCCAAAGTAAAAATTCCCATCCCACTTTTTGAGTTGATGAACAAAGACGTTTATCGCTCACATGTGATTAAAGAACTGACCATTGAACCTGACATAGGCACGAAGGCCTTAACCATTGGATCAACAAATCATTCAGATACCGTAAACCTTACAGATGATCAACCTGAACTTCTGTTTGGACCTGAAGTAGATGGCCGAGATAATAATGGTGATGTTGCTCCTTTTTACATCAGTCTAAACATAGATGACCTAATATTACATAACGCTATGGTGGATTCGGGTGCTTCCCATAATTTGATGCCTAAAGCAGTGATGGAGAAACTGGGACTCGAGGTCACCAGACCTTACAAGGATTTACACTCATTTGACTCCAATAAAGTTAGATGTATTGGCTTGATCAAGGACCTATGTATCACCGTGGTTCAAATTCCTGCAAAGAGCATGGTCATGGACGTGGTGGTTGCAGACATCCCTTCGAAGTATGGAATGTTGCTATCCCAGTCTTGGGGGGCTAAGTTGAGAGGTACGCTGCAGCTAGATGTGTCTTATGCCACTATCCCAGTTTTCGGGCAACAAAGAAGGCTATACGGAGAAACATTGATGAAGTACATGGTCAGTAGCCAGGAAAAACCACACAACTATCCTCTTTACTCCACACATTCAGACTTGGATTCTTTTATCCTATATAACGACGAGGACACGGAAGAGAAAAAACCTCAGCTAGCAGAAGATACATCTAGTCTGGATGAAGGCCAAGAAATCATCGAGTTAGCAAGGATGAAAAATATGATAACTGAAGAGCTACCAGCAGATTTCTGGAGCATGTATTTTGATGGAGCAGTGAGCAAAGAAGGAGCTGGAGTAGGAGTTTAGATGCATAATCACAGAAACAGGTATTCAGAAAACCATTCTTACAAATTAAATTTCCAATGCACTAACAATATTGCTGAGTATGAATCCTTGATGCTCGGTCTGAAGCTTTTGAAAAGAGTTGGTGCTAAACAGATTATGGTAAGAGGTGACTCTGAGTTGATAATAAAGCAGATCAAAGGTGAGTACGATGTGAAACACCCATGTCTTAGATCTTATAAGAATGTTGTTCTTGATGCCCTTAGATGTTTCACTAAAGTTGACTTGTAGGTAATGCCGAGGGGACAAAACATTCTTGCGGATGGATTGGCTACATCAGCAACCACATGTAAGATTCCTTTCTGCTCGATTCTCCCATACACAGTGGAGGTAAAATGCAGACCAACCATTCCCGACAATATCATATACTGGCAAGTGTTTGGTAATGATGATCAAATCGAAGACTTTCTGCAATGTAAAAACAATTTTGAATGTACAAATATAGATTTAGAGAACGAGGATGAAAATGTAAATAGATCTGATTTTGAAATTTATAGTGTAAATAGCGTAGATTCAGGAGAATTAGGTGATGATGAGATGGAGGCCGATATTTTTCCTTTGAAAAGTATTGTTTTGCCTAGGGGTCTAGTTCCTTTAGAGGATTTGTTTGATTTTAACGACGTAGCCAAAAAACTGAAAATTGAAGCGAGTGGGCAAGAAGTAGAGGATTGTAATATAGGAACTGAAGAGAAACCCATGATAGTCAAATTGTCTAAATCATTACCCCCTGAGAAAAAACTCAAATACATTGAGTTGTTCAAAGAATATTCGGATGCCTTTGCATGGGGCTATGAGGATTTGAAACCTTATGATACCAGCATCATACAACATAGGATTCCAATAAAACAAGACCAAAAACCATTCAGACAGAAACTTAGGAGGATAAATCCCAAGTTGCTCCCTCTGATAGAAAAGGAAATCGAAAAAATGTACGATGCCAAAATCATAGTCCCATTGCATTTTTCCAAATGGGTCTCTAATTTGGTCCCTACACGTAAGAAATATGGGGAAATAAAAATTTTCATAGATTTCCGAAATCTGAATAAGGTCTCCCCGAAAGATAATTACCCCTTGCCAAAAATGGACCACATCCTTTAAAGGGTAGTCAGATCCAGTTGAATATCTTTGTTGGACGGTTTCTCAGGTTGCAATCAGGTCCTAGTTCACCCGGATGACCAAGACAAAACCGCTTTCAGCACACCATGGGGCACTTTCATGTATGTGAAAATGCCTTTTGGTTTGATGAACGTTGGAGCCACTTTCCAGAGAGCGATGGATATCGCCTTTGTGGAAGAATCGGTTAAGTTTATTGTCGTCTATTTGGATGATGTAACTGTGTTTTCCCGATCTGATGACGAACACCTGTGACACCTCAGACGAGTCTTCAAGAAATGTAGAAGGTTTAGGATTTCTTTAAATCCTAAGAAAATCCTTTTTGGGCTAGAGGAAGGCAAACTGCTAGGACACATCATCTCCAAGGACGGAATCAAAATAGACCCCAGGAGAATCGAGGCCATACAAAAATTAGAACACCCAAGAAACCTCAAAGAGCTACAGTCTTTTATCGGGAGAATAAACTTTCTATGAAGATTCATTCCCAATCTGGTAGAGCTCCTCAGAAACATTACAAATATGCTAAAAAATGATGTAAAAATAAAATGGGACGCTGAGTCCATACAGTCTTTCGAACAAGTCAAACGAGCACTCATAGAGGCCCCTGTCTTGATCAGTCCTAATTTTACTAAGGATTTATATCTTTTTTCTTTCGCTTCCGAACATACTATAGTAGCGGTCTTACTGCAAAAGAACAGTGAAGGGTATGAACAACCCATAGCTTTCTTTAGTAAAGCGTTAAGAGACGCTGCTCTGAATTACAAGATAATGGAGAAACAAGCTTTTTCCTTGGTAAAAGCCATAAAAGACTTTAGAGTCTACATTCTCCATTCCCACACCATAGCATATGTTCCGAATGCGGTAGTAAAATACATTTTGACCCAGGACAATCCAAATGGAAGAAGAGGAAAATGGATTGTTGTTATTTTAGAATACGACATAGAGATTAAGCCTACAAAACTAATAAAAGGTCAAGGCCTAGCTAAATTAATGGATGAATCTAATTTCCATGCTCTTGACATTAATTTTTTAGTTGCAGCAGATGAACAGGGCGAGATGGCAACTCCAAGCGTGAGAGAGGTATTTCTCAACTCTCCATGGTACGCAGACCTTATATTTGTTTTGCAAAATTTACAAGCTCCCCCTGGCTTGACTAAGACTAAAGCTAGATTTTTGAAGTTGAAAGCCTTAAAATTTTGTATTCTAGAAGGCAATCTGTATTGGAAAGATCCTAGAGGTATTCTGTTAAATTGTTTATTGAAAGATGAAGCTGAAAACATGTTGCAAGAATTTCATGCAGGAGAATGTGGTGGCCATCTGAACTAGAAGGTCACAACCAACAAAATACTCAGAGCTGGATTCTATTGGCCCACCCTATTCGTCGATGTACATCATAAAGTGACTGCATGCCATCAATGTCAATTGTTTGAAGGCAAAATGAAACTCCTTCCTCTCCCCCTGAAACCGATCTCGGTTGAAGCCCCTTTCCAGCAATGGGGACTGCACTTCATTGGAGAAATACACCCTCCTTCTTTAGGCCAACAAAGGTGGATTCTCACTGCCACCGATTATTTTACCAATTGGATCGAAGTAGTACCAAGCAGGCAAGCCACTGACTCTGTTATTATCAAATTCCTTGAAAATAATATCTTGTCTCACTTTGGATGTCCTAGAAAGATTATAACTGATAATGCAGCTTCTTTTCGGTCGAAGAAACTCATAGATTTCTGCAACCAGTATCACATTGGTTTGGGACACTCCACAGCTTACTACCCTCAGGGGAATGGGATGGCAGAATCTTCAAACAAAACCTTGGTGAACATCATCAAGAAAACATTGCAGGAAAACAAAAAATCGTGTCATAACAAGTTGGTGTTCGCATTGTGGGCTGACAGACTGACCATCAAAATGCCAATCGGCATGTCACCATATCAACTGGTCTATGGCACAGAAGAAGTTTTCCCCAGTTCCTTTGGAGTCCCCGTCATGAAGTTGCTTCAAGATGTACAAGCCGAGCCAAATGACTCATAGAGAAGGATCAACCATATGATCCATTTACAATAGTCTAGGGAAGAAGTTTTCAACAAGACTTGGGTAATCCAAGAAAACATCAAGAAGATTTTTGACAAAAGAACCAAGGAAGATGATTTTGAGCTAGGAGATTTGGTGCTAAGATGGGACGCCAGAAATGAAGACAGGGGAAAGCATGGAAAATTTGACAGTCTGTGGAGAGGACCATACATGATTCAAGTATTCAAGGGAAACAACGCTTTTTTGCTAAACAACGTTGATGGGACAGATCTACCAGGAGGACTTCTAAATGGCAGAATGCTGAAACATTATGTGCCACCTCAGTAAAGATTCAAGTTTTCACTCAACATTGTACATACCATTTTTTATTTCTTCGCCTGTATTTTCTGAGTGAATAACATTAGTCAGTTGGTTGAATCCCGAAGTGAAGGCCCTAAGCCGCTGACCACTATTCTTCCAAGTTTTGAGAATAAAGCAAATCAATCAACGAAGGCTACTAGGAAAAAAAATTTAGAATGGCAGGAACCATGATTCTTGGCACTTCACAGGGCAAGTACCATCCCCAGGTGGAGCCCCTGTTATCACACTATAAGTTATAGTATCAACTGGTGACTGGGATATTATCTATCTCTAGTGTTTTTTGTTGACAAATGATTTTTCATTCTGCAAATAATTTGAAAAAGAAAAAAGAAAAAAGAAAAAAAAAAGGAAAAAGAAAAAAGAAAGAACAGAAAAGAAAAGAAAAAAGATAAAGGAAAGAAAAGAAAAGAAAAAGAAAAGAAAGAAAAAAGAGGGAATAAAAGAATTTCAATAAAAGCCCCATGCAATATTAGTAACCTGGTACATACCTTTCAAGCATGGCCAAGTTCTTTTTAAATTGATGTTGATAGGGTAGTGAATGAGTTTGGCTAAACAGTTTAATCTTAGCCAAAGTGTCTAGGTTAGATTAGTGAATAAATCTAGCTAGACTGTCTAATCTTGGTCAGATAGCCCCAGGGTAGAGTAAATTCTTAACCCAACAGTCTAATCTGGGTTAATTGTCATAGGAAGCTAGGGTAGAATATAGGTCAGTTGCCTTATCACTTCATTTTAATAAAATCAACTTGATGTAAATGGTTCACCATGTTTCAGATGCTTAAAAGATAGTTTGGTCAAGCCCCATGGTGGTGTCTACTTGAAAAACCTTGGAAAAACCCATAAAATGCATTTATCCTAAGTTTTTCCCCGGCACATGTGTTTTCCGCTCCCCACTTATGATCCTTACACATATCAATGGTCCTGATCGTGGTGCCAAAATCTATGGTGGACATATCTTTCCAGACCCCCCCCCCCGACCGTTCTACCTTTAACGAAGGGGGAGGGGGGGGGTACGGAATCGTTGATAAGACCCACGTGCATCTAGACGGCCCAGGATCGAGTGTGCAGATCTATGGTCAACATTGGATTCCGGACCCCCCCGTCTGTTCTACGTTTAATGGAGGGGGGGGGTCCGGAATGCGTGATAAAAGGTGTGCAAAGATCTGCAGCCAGGAAACAAGCGCTTAGATCAATGGCTCAAAATGTTTTTTGGACCCCCTGACTGATCTTCTTTTAACCGAGGGGGGGGGGGTCCGGAATGGAATCTTCCCTCTGGCGAGCCCCTCTTTATACGTGGCATCATTTTAATGGTCCCGAGTTCCATCACCGCTTACTGTCTGACATACATTCATCACATCTTGACGTCACTGTTTACCTTTCTGAAAAGGGTCATGTCCCATAAACTGCCGATAGTCCTTCACCCACATTCGCTCATGGAAATCCCCTTCACTATGACCTTTACCTCCAATCGATAGCTGCCACATCACCTTTCCATATCCCTCAGTCACCGTCACCCACCATCTCACACTCAAATGATACGTTGGCCATTTATTATTGGATAACCTATCTGTTATCCAGGTGAACTGTCTCCCGCTCCCAACCGACCCCCGTTTACTTAAAACTACCATTATTCTCCCTTTTCTCACCATTTACCACTCATTGCACCAGAGAGTTTTTTACACCATTTACTCCTTCATTACAATCAGTTTCCCTCATCCACAGTCAGTCGCCCCCACTAACATTGTTTGTCTTGTAGGTACTATTGCAGAAATGGCGCCAAAGTCCAAACAAGTAGAAGAAGAGGAGAATCCATTTCTCCCACCTCCTATCGACCTTGACAGGATCCCACTGGTCGACAAAGACCAATTAATCATAGATACAAAATGTGATTTTGATTTCATAGACCTTCAGTCGTGATGAAATTGGACTCTGGGAGTCCCATTTACCCCTCTACCTCTTCCCTCAGATCCACCATTTTCCCAAGTTCACTCTCAAGTGTCAAGCCCACTACATTCCCAAGTAAAGAGTTTTCATCTCCTTGTCTGGAGAGATTCTTTTCCTCATCATGCCCAAATCCATAGACCAGATGATGAAAATCCCCCGAGCCGACTCTGCATCACCTTTCAACCTGGAAATTCTTACAGAATTATACCAGAAAATGACCTTCCCCCAAAGAGCTCAAATATTTGAGCTTTTCCTTCCCCCATCCACTCAATTTCCCTCCACAAATCCTCCTTATCTGTCTTCCATGTTCTCGACTAAAGGAAACCAGGTCATCTCATCCCTTTGTTCTTTGTTAGGATACTATTCTGATCAGTGGGTAGATGAACCCATTATGGGTTTTCTATCCATCTTCTCTACTGATGAAAATCCCACCACCCAGTTTGACTTCAGTACATTCTTGGCAGACAATATTCACAAACAGTTCATGAATTTTAGCATGGAAGGCATGTTCAGATACTCATCGATACTAGCATACTTGTTTGTGTTCTTCCAGGCGGATAAATTTGGATTTTCCATGCAGAATATGGATGGAGATGACCTCAGGCAGTCACAACATGGACCTCCTTGCTCAAGAACAACTCCATAGAGTACAGTTTCAAGGAGTACATCGATCAGTTCTACGACCCTGTGGTAAGTATGCTAAGCGGCAGGCTCGAGCCTCTGATAAATGATGAAGTTCATAGGATCCTGCACCTCTCAGATAACACAAAGATGGGTGATTGGTATTTGTACCAGGATTACACCGAGATCAGAGTATATGGGTGCGAGTTGGCACCGTATAAGTTGCCCAAGTACCTGCCTGTCAGAATTTTTGCATTGGAATATGTAAGGTAGATTATAAATTCCGATGACATCCATTTTTTGTCACTGAAGAAAAAGCAACAGCTTAGAATCAAGGGGCAGATTGGTTCCTTCATCTGCAACAATCGTGGCATTGGGGAAGAAGAAGATAGGATGCTAAGGGAAATGAATTTCTCCATGAGTTTCCCATGGAATTGTGATCCATGTGGGATCATCTTAGAGACGAGGTTGAAGAACAAAAACATTCCATATGTTCATGAGTCCAGTGCTGAAGTTGAGAAGTTCGCAAATTAGATAGTCTGGGATCCTAACACATTGATCAAAGTAGAACAACAGGATCCCCCGACCCCTGTGTCACAAATGATCACGCCACAGGTCCCGAAAGAGAAGATTCCTAAGCAAGACTTATCTCCACCTGTCACTGAGGTATCTTCCGAAGAATTCCAGCGGCATACCAAGAGGCCTAAGACTGTTGCAGTTCCTGGCCCAACTGAGGAAAAAGAAGCCCCGTCTACTACAGTGACCAAAGTTGGTATTCCACCCTTTGGTTTGAGCCTCCATAAGGTCATAACCCCAGCAATGCCGAAAAAGTCTATAGATTCTCCATTGAGCACCCAACCAGGCAAGGTGGGACCAAAGATGAGTATCTTCGAGAAATATGAGCTGATCAAGAAAAGGAACCAGACCCTGACCAGCAGTACTTGTGCCCAGTTCTGGAAGCAGACGTCAACTGCGCAACATAGGTTGCTATCGTCATTCGACACTGAGAAGGGCAGAATGCATATGGCATTCCTCTAGGCACAAGTACCAGATCCCAAGGTGATCACTAACTGTAAAAGGTCCACCTTCGAATTCCAGACGAAGGACGTGCATACGACCGATCAGATGGATCTACACAAGCAGACAGGGAAAATGGTCTTCTATATGTTGGCGCATGCTTCCACTTCTGCATCCAAATTGCAGGTGTCCCTGAACAATATTCAAACACAACTCAAGTTGGAGAAGATATCATCCTTTACAAAGGACAATAGGATCAAGACTTTGGAGGAACTGGTCCTCAAGATCAGTTACGATCCTTCAAACGTGAAAGTTGCTAAGGAAATGTTAAAGAAGAAGAATGATGACATAGCCTCCTTGAGGAAACAACTGAAGCTCCTGTCCACAGAGGATTCGCAGGCGAAGGAGATAACAAATAAAGAAGGAGAGAAAGATGAGATGCTCAAGCTACTCATGGAGCAGAATGCACAACTTAAAGAAATGGAAGTTGAGATGGATAAGCTATTAAAAGAGAAAGAGCAACTGAAGCCAATGGAAGTCATTCCATTGAGTGCTATCCCAATTTTAGGAGTGAGCATAGCATCAGTGACAGAAGTCCCATCCGCTACTCCATTGACATCCCAGGAGAAGACAACCGACCTGGCTAAGTCCATGGAAAAGATGAACCTGCAGGAAACAAAGATCAACAGGCTAAAAAAAGAGATTGAGAGCCTCCAGGAACTCAAAACTTCCTTCCAGACCAACCTCTCCAAGGAAAAGTAGGTGATAGAGAAGCTCAAGCAGGAGCTACAATAGCTCTGGAAGAAAACAGTGGCAGAAAAGACTTTGGCTAAGGTTAAAGAGAATGTATGGACAGACATCACTAAGTCCATGAACGAGATATGGCCCATGATCTAGATCATGTTTGAGCAGAATGAATTGGTCCAGAGAAGCAAACAGGCCATCAAGAAGATCAAATCAGAATTGGGGGAGATGCCAGCACAGGCAAATGAGATCATCAAGTTCCTGAATTCTAAGACCAGGGAAGAGCTGAAAGAGCTGAAAATTGAAGATAGAACAAGGACCATCCTTGAGGTCAAAAGGGTTTTGACCAAGAGAGGATTAATGCTTCTGCTAGAAGAAAAGGTTCAGGCCATGGACCTAGGGGTACAAAGATTCTTCAGTAAGATAGAGGGTCTACAGAAGAATGGTCTACTTGGTCTGAAGGTAATCAATGATAAATTGATGACACTCCTAGACTACAAGAAGAGATTGGCTGATGTGGCTAAGGATAGTTCAAAGTTTGCAGGCATTCAAGGGAGCATCATTGGCAAGGCATTTTTAGATGCTCTTCAGTGAGACATCAGTATCCAACATGAGATTCAATACATCTTCCTCACCAAGCCTACCTTCGCCAAATACACATAAATGGACAAAGTGTATCAAAGGCTACTCAAAGTCAATGTGCCCAATCATCTCCGATGGGAGGAACTCTATGATCTGATAGAGTACCAGATGAGCTGTCCCAGTCCAATCATTTTTCCAGTTAGATGAGGTCATGCAGAGGCTTCATCAACGGCCCACCCAGAAATCAGCGTGCAGTTACACCACATCATCAAGCAGTTCCTAGATTTAGGAAATTTGTTAAGTTTGTTGATACTGAGAGGGGGGTGAATCAGTATCAAGTACAATTTAAAAACCTTTTTCAAATTATACTTAAACCATTCAATTATATCCAATGAGCAATGAACAATAGTATAAGAGT
>JZKD02S1885770.1:120904-132691 GCA_000966675.3 Picea glauca
TGGGTGTTGTATATGCATGTGCATTTCCCTTCATGTCCAAATACCTTTATCAATCTTGCGGTCCAAAACCCATGACTAGGGTTGACATCAATGACAACAATCAATCTTCCAACAAAGTTAGTTAGGCTAAAAATAGATTTAGCACGTCCTGGTCATTAATGACACGCACATTTGTAATTTGAATTATAAATACTTCATCTTTCAAAGTATTGAGGGTTGTTGATCTTCACACCCCGATGCTATCAGGCTGTAATATTTTTGAAGAAATTTTCCATTAATAAAAAGGAGGCACTTTTACAAGATTCTTGCGTGTATTCACTGGTGATGTTTTTCTCTCTAAGTTGAATGTTATTCTCACCTTGTTATCATACTTTTTCTAAATCTAATCTTTAAAGAGTAACGAATGTTGCAGGATTTATCTCGTATACCCTATTTCTGACTCAAAAGATTTAAGTGTTTTATCTTCTGGTGTTTTCAATATAGAAATTCTTAACTGCTTTTTTGTTGGACTTATCTTTCTCATCTTTTCCGCTATTCATCATTTATGCTATTAAAGAATCCCGTGATTATATTATCTCACCCTGTGAAAGTTTTCCTTTGCGTTTCTAGTTCGGATTTGATATTTTATTAAAACACAGACCCCATAGCCCAATGGATTTGTAGGCTGTCTCAACCAATTCAAAAAACATTTTGACAACAAAACCAACCTATTTATTTACCTAGCCTAATATTGAAAATTCAAAACATAGCTAAATCATATAGAGAGATCCCTCTCTGAAGTTGGAAGGGCTAGATCCCAGCTTCAAAAGTGGTTGGATAAAGTTACCTTTTGTAGATTTCTTTTGTTGTCAACCTCTTGGAAATTTACAGAGTGCTAACAAATACATAACTCATTTACTTGGGTTTTTTAATCTCTTCGAATGAACTGAATATGGATCTAGAGAAGGTGAAAGCGATCAAAGAATGTCCGTCACTAAGGAGTATGTTTGAGGTAAGGATATTTCATGGATTAGAAAGGATATATATGAATTTCATTAGAGACTTTAGTGGAATTTGTGCACCAATGATGGATACAGTGAAGAAGAAGCACAAGTCATTTAGATGGACAGAGGAAGTCGAGAGGAGATTCAATATATCGAAGGAGAAGATAATAGAATGACCAATTCTGGTCTTGCCGAATTTTGAAAAGACATTTCAGGTAAGATGTGATGCAATTGGAGTTGCAATAGGAGCCATTTTGAGTTAGGATAACATACCTGTTGCCTATTTCAGTGAGAAGCTAAATGAGACCAAGAGGAAGTACTCCACCTATGACAAGGAGTTTTATGCCATAATTCAAGCCTTGAAGAAATGGAGGCATTATCTTGTCCCACAAGAATTTGTCTTGTATAGTGATAACCAAGCTTTACAATTCATAACTAGACAAGAAAACTTGAATCAGAGGCATGCAAAATGGGTTGAATTTATGAAAAAATTTACTTTTGTCATAAAACATATTATTGGGAATGCTAACAAGGTTGTTGATGCATTAAGCAGGAGATGTTTAATTCTGCAAGAATTGTAGGTGAAGACCTTGGGGTTTGAACACCTTAAGGAATGTATTGTGATGATACAGACTTCAAGGAAGCAAATGAAGCATGTAAAAACCCTGTGTTGAGAGATAGAAGTCATTGGACAGAGTACATGATTCAGGAAGGACTATTGTTCAGAGTAAATCAGTTGTGCATACCAAAATGCTCAATGAGGGATAATATTCTGAAGGAGAAACATAATGGAGGATTGGCTAGACATTTCGGCCATGATAAAACATTTTCACAGTTGAGGAGTTCATAATATTGGCCAGGTATGAGAACATAGGTGATAAAATTTGTGAACAAATGTAGAATCTGCCAACATGCAAAGGAGAAAAGATAGAACATTGGATTGTATCAACCATTGCCAATACCAGAGAGGCCTTGGGATGCAATAAGCATGGATTTTGTGTTGTGATTGCCAAGAATGAAAAGAGGATTTGATTCCATATTTGTGGTGGTGGATAGATTTTAAAAGATGACATATTTTATCCCATGCCATAAGACCAATGATGTGACACATGTTGCAAAAGTATTTTTCAAGGAAATTGTAAGACTTCATGGCCTACCTAGAAGCATTGTCTTAGACAGAGACACAAAATTTGTTGGTCACTTTTGGAGGACATTGTGGAACAAATTGGGGACAATTTTTTCCTCCATATTAGCTTATAACCCTCAGACAGATGGGAAGACTAAGGTGGTAAACAAAAGTTTGGGAAATTTATTGAGGAGTTTGGTCACTGAGAATCATAATTAGTGGGGTCATATTCTACCACAAGCAGTGTTTGCATATAATGACTCACCAAAACGAAGCACTAGAAGGAGACCATTCCAAATCTTATATGAAATGCAACCCAGGGGAGTGTCTGAGTTGAGAGACTTGGAATAGGGGGAGATCAGGAGCGTTGGAGAAGAATATTTTGCTGCAGAGATGTAGAAACACCATAGCCAGATCAAAGGACAATTGCAGAGTTATAACCAAAAATACAAACACAGAGTCGATCAACATCGCAAGGAACTTCAATTTGAAGTAGGAGATCAGGTTTTGGAACATCTAAGGAAAGGTTCCCTAGGGGAACATAAAGAAATTTAAATATGAAGAATATAGGACCATGTAAGATCTTGAGGAAGTTTGATGCAAACTCCTATGAGATTGAGTTGTCAGATGGTGTGGGAATTTTGCCCATAATCAATGTTTCAAGCCTATCTCCTTATAGGAAATATGACACGGAGGGATTAGAAGATTAAGAAAATATTTAGTGGGAGAAACAAATGCCTGTAGCAGAAAAACCACAGATGGAGAAAATTGTTGATTAGAGGATTGGCAAGAAGACCAGAAGAAAACCTATTTTGAATATCTGGTCAAATGGAAGGGACACCCAGTAGAAGATGTCAGTTGGGAAAAAGAAGTTGTTATCCAGAAGTAGGGAAATTTGGTGCAGGAGCTCGTGGACAGGAGTCCATGAATTTTTGTCAAGGGGAGTATGATGCAAGAGCATCATTGGTAAGCATGCAGAGGTAGGACCACTCAGCACGTGGGAGTTCTTCCAAAACCTCAACGCTACCAATCCAACAGGTTTTTCAAGGCACGCCTGAGCTCAGCACCAGAAAAACTTTGAGACACGCTTAAACACCCACTCTGGATTGAGACTGGTCTAAGATAGCCAGTAGACTAATTTTTAGAGTAGATAAGTAGGTAGGGGAAACCCTAAAAAGACCTCTGCTTAAATAGACGTTTGGTATGCCCTGATAGGGTTAGCTACAAAACAGAGGAAAAGTAGTTGTAAGAGAACTGCAAGTTAGCAGGAGATTTTATTTTTCAGTTGTTGTAAATTGAATGTATTTGGTAGCCATTTTGGTACTTGTGAATATAAAAGAGGAAGGATTGATCCAAATGCATTGTGTGTGAACAATGTTCGCAATTTCCTGTCATTCTGTTTTTATGAACAAATGAATGAATCTCAATAGGAGAGAATGGAACTGTGAATGTTAGTTTTTTAGTTTCAATTGTTTCCCTTCATTTGAATCTCTGCAAGGTGTGCATCGAGCCAGAGGGGAATGCCAAGAAATCAGGAGGAATTTCTCTGTAAGAAATCCCTTTGATATGAGTTATCGAAATGCCTTAGATGGGAGGAATGGGTGGGAAATCGATGTTTGTATAAGACAAATCTCAGAAGGAATAACACTTCAGATAAGTGTTAGCGAGATCTAGGAATCCCATTTCCTAGGAGGAGCGAAGGGCGTAACCTTCGAAGACTTAGAAAATATTCTAAGTCTGAAAGATCAAATCTCAGGAGAGTTGGCGCCAAGATATTTTTCCAGGACTATTCGAGGACCTGAACGGATGGTGGAGAGACTTCGAGGAGGAAGTGTCAATAGTTGTAGGTTGTTGGATCAAGTGAAGTTGTGTGGAGGATAATGGCATGAGTTATTCAATTCTCAAATCTTAGGAGGGATAAGATTCATCGATCCAAGGAAGATCTGGACCGTTGGTCCATTTCGTCATATCGTGTATTGCGATTTGGGAGGACAGAGGTCCTTGACTTCCAAAACCCTGAAACGGAAAATCGTGATTCACGAAGACGAAATCGTGATTCAGATTGGGGCTCCAAAATATCAACATTTCAGCGATCAAGAGAATGAGTGAGCGAACTTCATGAAGTACAAAGTCACGAAACGTGAAACACTGACTTGATCATAGCCGCCATTCAAGGTCATATCTAGACCATAGATCCTAGACCATCATGATTTCGGCTTTTGGGACTTTGAGGAGTCAGACGCCTTACATCGCAAAGTCTCGACATTGTGAATCACAACATGTCTTTGTTATAAAGCCCGTGGTCATGATTGTGTGTTCACATGAGCAGAGGAAGGGGAGGAGCTAACCTTTGTTATCCCTCATTGGGGTTTCTAGACTTGGAGGAGTCGAGGAGTTGTTGCACCGGAAACGCCAAAGTCACGAAACGTGACATGCCTTTTGGGCTAAGCTCGTGTTCGTGCTTGCGGTCATGTGGAGTGGAGGCTCATGCCTAGTGCTGGTTTGCATGGGAAAAACACAAACAAGGACCTGTGGATTTAGTGTTAAAGGTTCCATCTCGGAACTAGGAGAGCCATTTCGACTCCTGAGTCAAAGATCCTGACCAGGAGGTCACGCAACCCTTAGGGGAGATAGGGGGTATGCATCAGTGTGCACATACACCATTGTCTTTGCCCTGGACTGCTCAATCCTCCTCTATTTCACACTATACAAATTTTCATATGTGCTACAATTCCTCTCGCAACAAGAGGATGCAGTAACTTGAGAAAGGACCCTGAAGACTAAGTTTTGTAGAATAGGACATGCTAACTGTAGAACTTTAGGTTCGATGAATGAGCCAAGCAATGCAAAGGTGTACAATTCTTATCCCACCTAGATATAAGAATATCATGTACAATGGACCATAAGCTCTATGCTGATGTCCCATACTTGGGAGACAGATTCTCCATAACAATTGTCTTCATAGACTCAATCATGGATTCCCATCCCTCATAAACATCTCCCAAGATGGGCTTGTCTATGTCTACAAACCTCAAAAGAGAAATGGGAATTGTCTGTAATAATTTGCACACAAGAATGAACACCCACATCTTCAGTAACTTATGCAACTATATGCAACTATATGACAATTATGTATGCAACTATATGCAACCTTATACAACTATGCAACTATATGCAACAATGCAACTTATGCAACTATATGCAACTATATTGCAACAATTTGGTATGCAACTATATGAAACAATGCAACTTATCACGTTTTTTAGTGACAATATGCAACTATATTGTTTCAGGATAAATCTGTGAGTGCGGACACAAACCGATCTCCCTAGATCCACCTGGATCTAGAACAAAACACAAAACATGACAGAATAATACACTTTCCCTAGATCCAGCCTATTGAATGAACTAAGAGATGAGGATCATGGACATACCTTATGAACGCTTTCCTTAGATCTCTGTTGTTCCAAGATTCACTCCAATGTTCTTGTCCCGTTCAGATCACAACAGTACAAATCAATCGAAGTAAAGACAGATTAATATATTCAATAGCTAGTCTATACATATGATCAAGGAGTTATGTAACAAAGTGACATCATCTTTATGGGAAAGGGACATATTACTGTATTGAATTAATTGAAAGTGAAACTTACAACCTAAGCCTTGATGTCACAGGTTTCCTTTCGATGGCTCCTAGCTCTGACACACACACTTTCTCATGCATGAAGAAAATCAACCACTTTTGATGACCTTGTTATTGTCTCTAGCTGTTGTAGCATTAGTCCTCCATACAGTCTTGCACTAGTTCTCCAATCAATCTCTTACTAGCTTGTTGCTTATTCTTCTTAACCCTTTCCATGAGCAATCTCCTCAATATATAGGAGAAGATATATCAGTTACTTGGATAGGAAATGATCCCAATATATCTGGAATGCCAACACCTGAATAACCATTCGAAGCCAACTCATGTTTCTAGAAGATTCCCTTCTAGAAGGTTCGAGATTTCATCTTTTTCCTTCCTTTGGAACATGTTCGCACCCTGGCTATTAGTTACAGTGTGAGAGGTTCTCACTCCATATTAAAGCAGCCTACGAGAATCAAGCATTCTCGCAGGCAGATATATAGGTAGCCTGCGAACATCCTTTAAAAGCATGATTTCTGGAAGAAGAAAAATGTAACTTTTCTCAGGAAAGTGTTCTTAGTGAAGAGATTGATTTTCCATCATCATAACATCATCATGACATCATCACGATGACCAAAATTGTGGATAACATATATGCAACTTTATGTGACTATATGCAACTATGCAACTACATGCAACTTATGAAACTATATGCAACTATATTGCAACAATTTCGTATGCAACTATATGCAACAATGCAACTTATCATGTTTTTAAGTGACAATATGAAACTATATGCAACAATGCAACTTATGAAACTATATGCAACTATATGCAACTTTATGCAACTTAATTGCAACTATATGAAACTATATGCAACTTTGTTGGTACCATAAACATATATTGGCATGACAACTTATCTTCTTGTTTTAACGAGTGTAGGTACCACCAAATAGGTATCTGTTGGAACTATCTTCGTCGAGTGATAATCAAGATATACTAAGAGAGGTTGAAAGTGAGACGTGGTGTACTAGATCTATCGGTTCTAGATCAACTAGATCTGAAAAGGTAAGGAAAAGATTTTGTATACGCATGCAATTTTTTATTGCCAACGGAAGGTGATGTAATTATGATGTTGAGGGCATAGGTGACATTGAGTTTCTCTTGAGGTATTAATATCTAGTGCAACAATGGTCACCTAAGGAGCTACCTGAAGTGGACACAGATTTCTTCATTAGTGGGAGGATGTATCTCCTTCGTCCTTACATGGCTTGGGGTTATTTTCCATGGATGGCATAAAAGGTCGGCTATGGAACTGTAACTGAATTGATGGAGTATGTCGGACCATTATACAAATAGAATCATTGGTTGATGTTGGTCCGATATACGCGAAGTATGTGGAGATACGGAGTTGCCGCAAATTATATACAACTAGTAGATAACAATCAAAATAAAGGGGCAACTATGTATATTGATGGAAGGCCAAAATCTACTTGAAACTTTGTGGGCTTTATAAATAGTACATGACTAGCGGAAACAGCTAAGAAACCGAATTGAATATTCGAGGGATGTGAAGAAAGTCGTATATTTGTATGTGCAACAAAAACAATAGTTCCAGGTGAAGAGTTGTTGATCGATTACAACTTAAATCGAAGAGATGGAGGGGGTGTGTCTATGGGGGTAAATATCATACATACCATTCAACTCAACCTTTGATCAATCATTGTTACAATTTATCGCTGCAATATTTCAATTTTTTACTGCATATATTTCATTTTTCATTATTTATTTTCTAATATTACTCCAATATTTCCTTTTTTTAATGTTATAATTACTTTCATAACTCTTGTTGATTAATTTATTGTGTCAACATATATCCAAGGTGACCGTGAGATATCACAGGCTACATCTGTCCAGGGTGACTGTGGAAAGGCACCCACTGTGCCTCAGCAGGTAAATGTTAAATACAGTAACAACTTATGACTACAATAACTAAATTAAAGAAATTTCATTTTTTTTTTTCTGATATTACTACAATATTTAATTTTTTTAATGTTACAGGTGAATTTCATAACTTTTGTTGATTGATTTATTGTGTCAACTTCTGTCTAGGGTGACCGTGGAAAAAAATCACCTGCTACATCTGTCCAGGGTGACCGTGGAAAGGAACCCGTTGTGCCTCAACAAGTAAATGTTAAATACAGTAACAACTTATGACTACAACAACTAAATTTATGAAATTTCATTATTTTTTTTCTTATATTATTGCAATATTTCATTTTTTTAATGTTACAGGTGAATTTCATAACTTTTGTTGATTGATTTATTGTGTCAACATCTATCTAGGGTGACTGTGGCAAAAAATCACCTGCTACATCTGTCTAGGGTGACCGTGGAAAGGCACCCGCTATGCCTCAGTAGCTAAATGTTAAATACAGTAAAAACTTATGACTACAACAACTAAATTTCTGGAATTGCATTATTTTTTTTTTTCTGATATTACTCCAATATTTCATTTTTTAAATGTTACAGGTGAATTTCATAACTTTTGTTGATTGATTTATTGTGTCAACTTCTGTCCAGGGTGACCATGTCCAAAAATCACCCGCCACATCTGTCCAGGGTGACCATGGAAAGGCACCCATTGTGCCTCAATAGGTAAATGTTAAATATAGTAATAACTTATGACTACAATAACTAAATTTCTCAAATGTTAAAGTTCATCTCATTAATTTTATTCATCAATGTATTGTAGCATGTTCAACATGGGAAGGCTCCCACTGAGGATATTGATGAGGATGAAATATTTTATTCCACTAATCCAACGACAACTGTAATGAAGGCCTTGAAGAAGTCTAACATAGACTATCTAGGTTTTCTTAGCAAAAGATCCATGACACAGGAGGACAGGGAAAGAATTGTAGAGCTACAAAATACAATAACTAATTTTGGGGTAAGTGGCATCTTCACATATTTTTATCAGCTATGATAGTTTCATATCCATTTTTTTTATTTATATATTCTATATGATCTGATAAAGTAAAGTTTTCCATTTGTAGGAGTTTTTAAACCCCGTGTGTCGGGAACCTACCGATCTTCCAACTGTTATAGGTAGCAATGATGGGCCAATGCAAAACAAATGTCGACATAGAAAAGTGCAAGTGGGGATTTTTGAGCCTCCTGAGGTTCCCCTCGAATCCATTGATGAGCACAATGATTTTGACCGGCATGACATGCCAGAGCATGATGAGTCGAAGCCTGAGACTCCACATGACTCCGGAGAGGAACGTACTATAGATAGAGAGGAAACTATTATGCATGGAGCAGAATGAATTAAAAGAATAGGATCACTAGATGTCACCTTTTTTGTGGATGACGCATGTGTTCCGATCAAGATTCATAAGATTGCAGGTAATTGTTAATTAATTGATTCATTTTTTTCATGAAATTGAAATGGACATTTGTTGAGAATATTATAAATTAATGGATAACATGTTTTTGCAGGAAACAATGTTTTCTATAGAAACTTAAATGACAAATCATTGGAGTTGTTTCGCCCCACCATTCGCACACGGTGGAATGGACAAGATAGAAAAAATAAAGATGATCTAATAGATCACATGGTAAACTTGTTCGTCAACACTTTCAACAAGAAAGTGGTTACAAAGTTATTCGATGAGAATTTAAAATATACCAGGGCCAATATAGGGAGAAATTGCAATTAGACCTAAGGCATGAGCACCCTCCCATGGTTACAAAGAAAGAGTGGAAGGCCCTGATAGAGGATGAAAAGGAGAAATTGTTTAAAAAACAAGGAAGACATCCACGAGTTGGTCAAGAAAGGTACAACACATGTCATATTATCAGTGAAATATGATCATTTATGTTTTTCTTTCCTATTTTAAGTAACAATTTTGATATCTAATTTTTTTCAAAAATTCCATATGTAGGCTACAAGACACCTCCAAAAAAACCAAGGCTAGAATGGAAAAACACGGGAACCATAAACTAGGCCAGGGTGGCTATGGAAAACTAAAATTCTAAATCGTAATATTTAAATGATTAACTGTGGTTAATATTTATTTAACAGTAGCGAACAAATATATGTTTTTGTTATTGGTATTTTTAACGGTGTTATGCATTGTAGTTAAATATGTTTGACACTACTTCCACCGAGGAGGACCTAAAGCTTGGTTACAACCATAGTTTTAAAAGTGTGATTGAATACAGAAACATCTTGGTCCAGACTCTTATCTCCCCATCCATGCAAGTAAATAAAATGAATAAGGAAACTGCAGTAGCATGCTTGCAAAGTCTATTCATATTTTATTATATGACCCTTAACTAAGTTTTTATGTTTTTTTTCAAGAAACAGTGCTACCACAACAGTGAATCTAGTGGTATTCATCATACACCATGTCATACAAGGGTGATCATGTCCAATGATAGTGGGGAGCAGAGTACCCATTCTGGTATGTATGCTTCAGAATTAGAAATATTTACTGTGATTGTAGATATTTATTTCCTGACTTATACTTATATATTATCTTCTCAAAATTTAAGAGCATGTAGCTCAGGAGGGTGAACTGGGAGAGGAACCAAGTGGACAAGAAATTAACTCACCAATTGTCACATCTACACAGACAAGTAAAGAGCAATAGTGTAATGTTATCAAAATAATGAATTAGTTATTTCAATTATATTTCAACATATCGATATGATCATTTTCGTTGTTACAGTTCACGACCTTGCACAGATTCCTCGACGCCCTTCTTAGCAACGTACCAGAAGTATGGTACATGAGTGCATGGAAACACAAACAATAGAAGGAAAAGGCACACAAAATACAATGTCCTTGGATGATTATGATACCCCAATTGTCAATTTTATGAATGTAAAAAAACATAAATCAAAGAAAAATTAGATGTATAAATTCATGACTTGTATTTGGATGTTTATCAATGTTTATATGTTCATATGCTTCAATTTTTATATGTTCATATGTTTTGATGACTATCCTAGTTATGCATGAATGTTTATATGTTTTCTATATAAACAAAATTATTTGTTGGGTATGGGGAATTGAGAGCGATGTGAGGGGGGGGGAGGGGCCATATGAGCTTCCACCTTCACGTGGTTGGCCCTATTCAGTAGATAATAACCTATTCTCGAAACAAAGAGAAGATCATTAAGGTATGCGACCACTTAATGTTTTTCTAGAGTATTTTACATAACTAAATGCATGTTTAATTTCTTATATATTATTTACTCATATAAAGAATTTGTATTTTATGATTCATGCAGGTCTTGGTGATGGAAATGCATCTCATGGACAACTCTTATCAATTTGTATGGGATAATGGATCTGGCGAAAGGACAATGATAAGGTAAGGGTTTTGATGTGTTTTTTAAAGTAGGTTTTATACTAGTAAAAGTTCAAAATCCTCATGAAAGGATAGAATTGCATTTTTGGTAGACAAGCATCAATTGTTTTAAAAAAGTATGAATCATATACTGTGGGAAAAACCTTTTTTTTTATTCTTACATTGACCAATACAACTATAACATATTTTTAGTACAAAATCTTAACCACACACACACACACATATGAACCCTAAGTAAACAAATGATAGAAGATAAAGGGAGAATATGTACTGATAGGAGTGAATGAAGATAATAATATGAATAATGAAGTGGAGAGTGCACTCTAGCCTTGAATTGAATGATACTTGCATCCAACATGTCTCATTGTGATGTATGTTGTGATAGTTGTGTCTTCTCACTATAATGTATGTTTCTATGTCCATCATGAGATTCCTAGAACACCACCTATCATTCATGATCCAACACAGAGTAGTCAAGAATCTCATCCATTGCTAATGTGTACAAGTACCATATGATTAACTGATAATTTATATCCTTAATTATGAGCTATCAATCTTTACTATCACCATATTCTTCTAGTGCATGTAGATTCATATTTGAAGTTGGAAATATTAGTGAAGAATTCAAGAACTACTTCCATGCAAAAGATATCTACATTCAACACTTTATGA
>JZKD02S1885770.1:140420-150837 GCA_000966675.3 Picea glauca
TGGAAGCATGTGTTATCATGAAGTTGGATTAGAAGTAAGGATACCAATATGACAATATACACAAAGAATAATTTGGAATATTACTTTTAAAAAAACACATGGATTGCATGAGTGATTCATTATGCAATTTATATTACACAATGCTATGACAACACTTCTAAGATTTATGGATGATATCTTAAGACCATTTCTCGAACTTGTTTATTGTAGCCTTCTTGGATGATATTTTGACTTTTAGCAAGATTTGGGAAGATCATTTGAAACATTTGGAGATGATATTTTTAACCCTTCAACACAATTAATTGCAAGCCAACATGAAGAAATATGAGCTTGGAAATCAATTATTGTTGTGTATGGATTTTGTAGTTAGAGGATGTGAATTTTGTATTGACATAAGAAATATAAAATTCATTGTAAATTGGTTGATCCCAGATAATTTAATTGAACCAAGGTAATTCACGGGGTTAGCAAATTATTTAGGAATGAAGTGTCTCTTCAATGCACATTAGAAAATGCAAGTATAACCTTTCAATTCATTGTAATTGAAAACAATGTAACTGAAGCTTTGACATGAAAGAATTGTAATGCATCAATATTAAATCTAATGAAACTTGCAATTTCATTTGAAATCAAATCAAATGTCACATGATACATAATGGGGGAACCTTTGATACAATGAAGGAGTTGGATAACATAACACTTGAAATGTTTGTTGGTGCAATCATGATATACCCCAAATAAGATAAGGAATTGTACATCATAGTTTAGGAATTGAAGTACAACATGAATTATTTGTTGGGAAAACAAAAAAAAATTCACTCAAATCATAATCTTTTATAATCCTCGTAAATTGATCCAAGTCACAACAAAGCCCAGACTTCATGTGAATGGTATCCTGCAACATTTTGATTCGGTATTCAAGTATGATAAATATATACAAAACCACATGGTCAATTTCCTTTAATACCTCTTTGTTTTTATTTGACCATATATCTAAAGTGATGCAGGAGCATCGAACAAATCCAAGGCATGCGCCTAGCCAAAGAAACAGTTGGACACGCTGATGAAGAAAAGAGGCACATTTTTTATGAAGACTGTTTTGAATTTTGAAACCAAAAAGCATTAATGTAATAGTTATGAGGAGCGTACTTGCATTTATGTCTTGGATATAGGAACATATATGGAGAGATTACTCTCATCTATCAGATGTAATAGGCATTTAAGTCTATTTAATGTAAAGTAGGTAGATTGGAATTAAGAGATTAGACAATTTAGAAGTGTAGGAGGGAAAACGAATATAGACACCCTCACCATTGTACTATTGTATCTTTTGATGATCATTCAGGATTGATAAGCTGTAGAGATGTAGCAGAGAGCTGTAGAGAAGAACCCATGTATAGGAGAAATCGAGTTAATATATGAATCTTTGACTCACTTTCATGGTGTTATTATGCTTATTGTTTTACATTAGTTGAATGGTATGTTTGCAGTTGATTTATTTCTCTATTATGCATTTGTCTCAATGCACTGTTGGATGTATGATTTCATGCTGAATGTATGAAGTCTTCAAGAGGGGTAGAATGAGCTTCAATTGTTTCTCTCTCTGATAAGTCCTACAAGGAGTGTAGTGGATGTCCACAAGGTGTGTGTTGACAAGAATCTGAGTTTTATCTCAGTGAGCTTAGGAGAGATATCGTTGTTCTCATACTTGCATAAGTGCAAGCGAAGCACAGAGCCATGCAAGGTGTGCGTAGGCTGGCTAAAGCCTTAGAACTTATCAACTAAGGGGAAAGTTGAAGGACCATTGTTGCAAAGAGTGCACAGGGTCAAAGACTCAAATAACCAGAAGTTATTTGAAAGGTTGTCATAAGGAGTGCGAGCAGGAAACCCTTTGGAAAGCTTGAGTTTGCAAGTGAAAGCTTAGGAGAGATAACACCGTTGAAGTGTTCAAAGGAAGGAAAAAATCAAACCACTTCAAAGGGAGACAGAAATCGAAGCCGTCGTATAGAGGTTAAGTTGAGGTGGAAGAACGTTGAGCCATTTTGGCTAGAGATCCTTGAGAAGAATGAATCGAGCGGTCATAATTCTCTATGGAGAACTTGCGAAGTTGTGAGGACCGTAGGATCTAGTGAAGCTGCAAGGTGGTTAGGAGTTGGAAGAACTCACCACCCTAGCATCAATAATCAACATGAGTCGTTGATCTCACCTTAACCCAAGTAATTGGATCATATCACGAATTTGGGGATCGTGAGTTTGGAGGGCAGACCAAATATCTTTGGTTTCCTGAAGTCCCAAGTTGGAAGGAATAGGGGAGAAGGTCCAGGTCATTGGATCTAGGCCACGGGAGAACTGTGAGATCAAAAATTTCATGGTTATCTCTTATCGAGGGTTTGAAACTTGAGAGAGTTTATTTTTTATTGCAGAAGTCATGCGCTTGTGAGTTGCAAGGGCTCATGCAACACGTGGCATGTCCGCTTGGTGGGAACCACGTGGTTGATAGGTGGTGTGACAGTAAAATTCCCAGAGAGAGGTAGAAGTGGTGACAGGTGGTGGACACATGTAATTTGAAAAGGGTCAAACCATCGTTGACTTATCACGAATCATGGATTCGCAAGGGAGGAGCAGGATGAATCAACACTTCAACTCGTGAAGTTGCGAGTTGCGAGAGGCGCTAGAGTTAGGCTCTAGCTGATGGTCGCTTGAAGAAGTGATAACGATAAGGGAGGTATACCTGTATCATCATCTCAGGTATCGAGAGTTTGGAAAGGAGGAGTCGAGGGTCTTCGACCCACGAACTTGCGAGTTGCGAGTTGCGAAAGGCGCTTGTGCCAAGGCCCAGTTGTGGTCTTGTGAGGGTGAATCTCGCACCTAGTTCTCCTTCGCACAGGTGGAGTTTTCAAAGGACTTGTGGATCGGATTCATTGAAGGTTTCAGCGAGGAACCAAAGGAGCCGCTTCAACTCAAGGAGATTAGAACAATCCTATGTGGATCTTAGCTCGAGGGTTAGGGGTCCATGTTAGTTGTGGTATCAGAGCCCAGAACAATTTCTTTTCTTTCTGTAGTAGACAGAAGGGAGAAATTCTATAGCCATGCCATCGAGAAGAAGAGATAGGCCAATGCCTGATCCCGTAGTGGAAAGAGAAATGTGTGAGTTACGTGTCGGTATTTATGCCATGGAGAAAACACAAAGGCGCGCAGTTGACGCTTGAGATATCAGCAAAGCAGAAAGTGAAAATGAAGCTGGAAACGAAGGAGAGGAAGTTGCAGTCAAAGATGTTGCAAATGAACGCCTATTCAGGGTTGTTGCAAAGATAGGTGCCAGAGCAAAAATGGAGATTCCCATGTATGAGGGAAACTTGGATGTTGAAGAGCTTCTAGATTGGATTATAGCTCTAGACAAATACTTCAACTATGAGGATGTCGAGGAAGACAAAAAATTCAAACATGACGTTACTAGACTTAAAGGGCATGCAACACTATGGTGGGATGAACTGAAGGCTGACAGACGCTGCAAAGGCAAGCAAAAAATCAAAACATGAGATAGAATGGTTGCAAAGATGAAAGCCAAATTCATACCCATGGATTATCAAATCACTATGTTTTGGAGGATGCAAAATTTGAGGTAGAAGTTGATGTCAGTGAAGGAATAAACTGATGAATTCTATAGGATAAACATCAAGGCAGGTCATCGAGAAGGCAATGATGAAAAAGTTGTTAGATACATGAATGGTATGTGATATGACATTCAAGATGAGATGAGAATGATAACCATTCAGACTATGGAATATGCTTATCAGATAGCTCTGAAATCTGAAGAGAAGCTCAGTCAGAAGAAAGGTCAAAGAGGCTGAGGTAGAAGTCAAGCCAGAGGCAAAACAATTGCCCAAGATAGAACTCAGAAACCTAAGAAAGAGGGAAAGAAACCTCAAACTCAACATGAGAGAGGAGGAAGCTCATAGAGAGGGTAGTATGTGGATAGAAATACTTTTCGTCGAGCCAAAGGAAGAGGAAGAGGCAGAGGAGGTGAAGTGAAATGCTTTGTCTGTGGAAAAATTGGACATAAATCCTATGAGTGTCTAGATAAGAAGAAATATGGTGGTGAAACTCACATTGCCGAAGCTCAAGGATGGAATGTTGAGGTAGAAGACACTGAGGGAGGAAGATCTTTTATGATGAGGAAAGTTCTCTTGAAGCCGGAGAAGTAGGCAAAGAACCCAACCCAAAGAAACAGTATGTTTAGGACTTCTTGCAAAACTAAAGACAGAGTATGCAAAGTCACAGTGGACAGCGGTAGCACATATAATATCATATCTACAGAGATGGTAGAAAAGATGGAGCTGGAGACTATTGTACATCTAAGCCCATACAGAGTTTCATGGCTACAAAAAGGACATCAGGTAAATGTCACTAAACAATGTTTAGTTGAATTTAAAATAGGAGTATATAAAGATGAAATATTATGTGATGTCATTCTCATGGATGTTTGTCATCTATTGTTGGGTAGACCATGGCAATATGACAGAAACGTAGTTCATGATGGGAGAAAGAACCCATACACCCTGGAGAAAAATGGTAGGACTCACATGTTGTTGCCGATTAAAAGCCAAGAGGTGAAAAAAGAAATGAGAAACACTTTACTTCTCATGAGTGGGAAGGAACTTCTTAATGAGGTTAAGAAGAAGGAAGACACGCAATTTATTTTGTTTAGGAAGCCCAAAATTGTTTTGACCAGTACACGGATAAATGATTTACCAGAAGAAATCTAGGAGTTGTTGGAAGAGTTTGTTGATATAGTAGTGGACGAACTACCTTCTTCGTTGCCACCTATTAGGAGTATAATCCATCATATTGACCTTATACCTAGAGCTAGTTTACCAAACAAAGAAGTGTACAAGTTGACATCATAGGAAAATGAAGAAGTTAAGAGACAAGTCCAGGACTTAATGGACAAAGGATTAATTCAGGAGAGCTTAAGTCCATGCGTTGTTCTGATAGTGCTCAACCGAAAAAAATATGGAGGCTGGAGAATGTGTACAGACTTAAGAGAAATCAATAATATTACCATCAGATACAAATTTCCATTGCCAAGGATGGATGATTTGATGGATTTCTTGAGTGGAGCAATTTTTTTTTCAAAGATTGATTTGAAACGTGGATATCATCAAATTCGAATGAGAGAGGGTGATGAATGAAAGACAACATTCAAGACGAATGAGGGGTTGTATGAATGGCTTGTTATGCCATTTATCCTAACAAATGCACCTAGTACTTTCATGATATTGATGAACGAAGTCCTAAAGTATTTCATTGGGAAATTTGTCATTGTATATCTTGACAATATATTAATTTTCAGCAAAACAAAAGTAGAACACCTAAAGCATTTAGTTGCAGTAATGAGGAGATTACAACAAGAGAAATTGTTGATCAATGTGAAGAAGTCATCATTTATGAGAAAATAACTCATTTATTTTGGTTTTGTTATCTCTGTGAATGAACTGAGAATGGATCCAGAAAAGATAAAGGTGATTAAGAATTGGCCATCGCCGAAGAGCGTGTTTGAAGTATGAAGCTTCCATGGTTTGGAAAGTTTCTGTAGGAGATTCATCCGAAACTTCAGTGGAATTAGCACACCAATGATGGATACGGTGAAGAAAAGACACAAGTATTTTCATTGGACAGAAGAAGCAGAGAAGAGCTTCAATCTGCTGAAGAAGAAGATCACGGAACAACCAATTCTGGTTTTCCTGGATTTTAGCAAGACATTTCAGGTTAAGTGTGATGCGAGTGGATATGCAATTGGAGTATTCTTGAGCCAAGATGACAGGTCAGTCACATATTTCAGTGAAAAATTGAATGAATCAAAGATCAAGTACTCTACATATGACAAGGAATTCTATGCAGTCATACAAGCACTGAAGAAATGGAGACATTATTTGGTTCCTAAAGAGTTTGTTTTGTACAATGATAATCATGCTTTGCAATTTGTGACTCGACAGGAGAAATTGAACCAAAAACATGCTAAATGGGTTGAATTCATGCAGAATTTTACTTTTGTGATTAAGCATATTTCTGGAACTGCTAACAAAGTTGTTGATGCTTTGAGCAGGAATTCAGAGTCAAGACTTTGGGTTTTGATAACTTCAAAGAAATGTATAGAAATGATCCAGACTTCAAGGAAGCATATGATGCATTTGAGAATCCAATTCTCAAAGAAAGAAGCCAATGGACTGAATACATGATCCAGGATGGATTATTTTTCAGGAAAAATCAATTATGTATTCCAAAATGCTCCATGAGGGAGAACCTACTGAAAGAAAAACACAGTGGAGGATTGGTCAGACACTTCAGTCATGACAATATGTTCTCAAAGTTGTATAGCTCATATTATTGGCCAGGGATGAGAAAATATTTCAAAAAATTTGTGGATAGGTGCAAAATTTATCAGCGCACGAAGGGAAAAAGATAGAACACAGGGTTATATCAACCATTACCCATACCTGAAAGGCCATGGGATGCAGTGAGCATGGATTTCATATTGGGACTGCCAAGGACACAAAGAGGATGTGTTTCAATATTTTTGGTAGTTGACATATTTTCAAAGATGGCACATTTCATACCATGCCATAAAACCAGTGACGCAACTCATATTGCGAACCTGTTTTTCAAGGAAGTCGTCAGACTTCACGGCTTGCAAAAGAGTATCATTTCTGATTGAGATACCAAGTTCATAGGACATTTCTGGAGGACCTTATGGAAAAAGATGGGGACAAGTTTGTATTTTAGCTCAGTGTATCATCCTCAGATGGATGGACAGACAGAGGTCGTAAATAGGAGCTTGTGAGATTTGTTGAGAAGCTTAGTGGTTGAACACCACAGTCAGTGGGATCACATCCTGCCATAGGTGGAATTCGCTTACAATGATTCACTCAATAGAAGCACAGGGCAGAGTCCATTCTAGATTATATACAAAATGTAGCCAAGGGGAGTGTTTGAATTGAAAGATGTGGAACAAGCTGAATTCATGAGTGCCAGTGCAGAGGAATTTGTAGAAGGAATGAAGGAGCTTCACAGCTAAGTTAAGAAGCGATTTTAGAGTACAAGTCAAGAATACAAGAGGAGAGAAGATCAACACAGGTGAGAACTTCAATTTGAAGTTGGTGATTTGATTCTTGCACATCTGAGGAAGGAGAGGTTCCTAAGGGGAACATATAATAAACTAAATATGAAAAAGATTGGACCATGCAAGATCATAAGGAAATTTGGGGAAAACACATATGAGATTGAATTACCCGATGGGGTCGAAATCTCACCGATATTCAATATTGTGGATTTGTACCCTTACAGAGCTGAAGAAGTAGGAGAAGAACATGAGCGGGAAGAAATTTGATGGACCAAACAAATGCCTATAGCTGAAAAGCCACAGATGAAAATTATAATTGACAAGAGGGTTAGCAAAAAGACCAGGAGGAAAGAGTATTTTGAATACTTGGTCAAATGGAAGGGACATCTAGTTGAAGAGGCTAGTTGGGAGGATGAAGCAACAATTCAAAAGCATGGACAGACCGTGCAAGATCTCATGAACAAGAGTTCCTGAACATTTTCAAGCAAGGAAGTATAATGCAGGAGCATTGAACAAAGCCAAGGCACGTGCCTAGCCAAAGAAACAACTAGACGTGCAAATGAAGAAAAGAGGCACGTTTTTATGAAGACCATTTTGAATTTTGAAACCAAAAAGCATTAATGTAATAGTTAGGAGGAGCATACTTGCATTTATATCTTGGAGATAGGAACAGATCTGGAGAGATTACTCTCATCTATTAGATGTAATAGGCATTTAAGTCTATTTAATGTAAAGTAGGTAGATTGGAATTAAGAGATTAGACAATTTAGAAGTGTAGGAGGGAAAACAAATATAGACACCCTCACCATTGTATTATTGTATATTTTGATGATCATTCAAGATTGATAAGTTGTAGAGCTGTAGCAGAGAGTTGTAGAGAAGAACCCATGTATAGGAGCAATTGAGTTAATATATGAATCTTTGACTCACTTTCATGGCGTTATGATGCTTACTATTTTACATTAGTTGAATGGTATGTTTACAGTTTCTTTATTTCTCTGTTATGCATTTGTTTCAATGCAGTGTTGGATATATGATTTCATGTTGAATGTATGAAGTCTTCAAGAGGGGTAGAATGAGTTTCAATTGTTTCTCTCTCTGAGAAGTCTTGTAAGGAGTGCAGTGGACATCCGCAAGGTGTGCGTTGATGAGAATCTGAGTTTTATCTCAGTGATATCAGAAGAGATATTGTTGTTCTAATACTTGCAGAAGTGAAAGCGAAGAACAGAGTCGTGCAAGGTGTGCGCAGGATGGCTGAAGCCTTAGAACTTATCAACTATGGGGAAAGTTGAAGGACCACTGTTGCAAAGAGTGCATAGGGTCGAAGACTCAAATAACCAGAAGTTATTTGAAAGGTTTCCGCAAGGACTGCGAGTAGGAAACCCTTTGGAAAGCTTGAGTTTGCAAGTGAAAGCTCAAGAGAGATAACACCGTTGAAGTGGTCAAAGGAAGGAAAAAATTGAACCACTTCAAAGGGAGACAGAAATCAAAGCCGTCATATAGAGGTTAAGTTCAGGTGGAAGAATGTCAAGCCATTTTGGCCATAGATCCTTGAGAAGAATGAATCGAGCTGTCAGAATTATCTATGGAGAACTCGTGAAGTTGCAAGGACCGTACGATCTAGTGAAGCTGCAAGGAAGTTAGGATTTGGAAGAACTCACCACCCTAGAATCAATGATCAATGCGAGCTATCAATCTCATCTTAACCCAAGTCATTGGATCATATCACAAATTCAGGGATCATGAGTTTCGAGGGTAGACCAAATATTTTTGGTTTTGAGAAGTCCCGAGTTGCGAGGAATAGGGGAGAAGGTCTAGGCCATTGGATCCAAGACATGGGAGAACCGTGAGATCATAAATTTCATGGTTATCACCTATCGGGGGATCGGAACATGAGAGATTTTCTTTTTTACTACAAAATTCATGAGCTTGTGAGTTGTGAGGGCTCATGCAACATGTGGCACGTCTGCTTGGTGGGAGCCGCGTGGTTGACATGTAGTGTGACAATAAAACGCTCGGAGAGAGGTAGAAGTGGTGACAAGTGGTGGGAACATGTTGTTTGAAAAGGGTCAAACCATCATTGACTTATTGAAAGTCGCGGATTCTCAAGGGAGGAGGAGGAGGAATCAACACTTCAACTCATGAAGTTGTGAGTTGTGAGAGGTGCTAGAGTTAGGCTCTAGTTGGCGGTCACTTGAAGAAGCACTAATGAGAAGGGAGGTATACCCGTATTGTCATCTAAGGTATTGGGAGTTTGGAAAAGAGGATTCAAGGGTCTTCGACCCATGAACTCATGAGTTGCAAGTTGCGAAAGGTGCTTGTGCCAAGGACCAGTTTTGGTCGTGTGAGGGTGAAGCTCGCGCCTAGTGCTTGTTCGCACAGGTGGAGTTTTTGAAGGACTTGTGGATCGGATTTGTTGAAGGTTTCAACGAGGAACCAAAGGATCCACTTCGTCTCAAGGAGATTAGAACGATCCTGTGCGGATCTCATCCCGAGGGTTGGGGGTCTGCATCATAAAGATAAACTCTTATGTACATCTAGCTCAAATTTTGGAAAATGGTTAGAACCTTACAAAACTTGTATATATATGCAAGTCTCGAGTCTTTGAGATGATTGTAGGCTTGAAGGAGGATTAAAGTAAATTTTCATAATTTTTTTGTTAAGAAAGGAGAGCCAAGAATAATCTCATGTGGGAAGCTTGAAGTTGTAAAGTCAATATACATTTTACAGTAAACAAGACTAAATAATATGGTAGTTTTTATACCATGTTGAAACATGAAAACAAGATGTAATTATCTTCTTCACTCATGTAAAGGTGCATTTTGGAATATCTACATTTATAAAGTGTAGATATAATAGATTCGCAAGAAACTTTTAATCCACACTCTAGATGATAATGGATATAAGTTGAAGAGAATTCTATCCTTTATTTACAATTGCATGGGTATCCCAAGGATATAAATCAAACATTGGTTCATTTGTTGTGAGGCTATAACATCCCAATATTTGGGAAGATTGTTTTCCATTTATATATATCATTGTTAATTGCACAATTCATTGCTCACCTCAAATCCTCCACCTATGACTTTCTCATATTTTATTATACTCACTTTAACTTGAAATTTTATCCCTTAAAGTGGAACAATTAAGAAAATTGATCAATGGGAAAATATGTGAACCTTGTTAAAAAGAAAAATCCATGAACATGTGTAGGTATAAGAAACCAGCTTGTAGGAATCTCAATCAAGTTACGAAAAGAGGCATGATAAGAATTTAAAAACACATACCTCCTAAGTT
>JZKD02S1885770.1:216810-240069 GCA_000966675.3 Picea glauca
CCAAATGGTTTGGATCTTACTCGCTTTCATGATTTAGTGGGATCATCCTAACCTCCTCACCTTATCCTCTTCAACTTATAAAAGGAGAGGAGATCTCATGGAGAAGGGGTTCTTGTTCTGAAGCTTGAGCTTAGCTTTGGTTCTTGAGCTTGTTAGCTTTGGTTGGCTTGGAATTATTAGCTTGGTTGGAGTGTCTTTGAGATTTGATTTGTTAAGATAGATTGTGAATATCAACAGATCTATGCTCTCAAAATTATTGGAGTGAAAGTATGTGGGGAACGAAGGACAGTTGGAAGGGAACTTACAACATCAAGGCCATGGCTGTAATCTCTCTTTCACATTTAATATGATACAGTAATATGATTCTTTCCTATAAAGCTTGTTGTGTTTTATTGTATGATTCCTTGATCACATACATAGGTTTATATTGAGTTTATGCTATTACTATCACTTTGGTTGGTTGCATCCTTTTGCAGGATCATCATTGTATGAGCATTGGAATGAAGCTAGGATAGCGATGGTGAGAGGAAGCGACATTTAAATGGTATGTCACCCATCCCTCTTTAGCTAGTAAATTCAATATTTAAAACTTAAGGAAACAAGTTCGTTTGTAGGGGAATAAATTACCCACGCAGAGGAAGCAAGGTTCTGAGTACTACGACTAGCGCCATCAGCGAAGCCAATATAGGGTAGCGAAGACTCCGACATCTGGAAATCAAACAGAATGTCACATAAGGGCAGAGACCAGATAACGACAAAAGCAAACTATAGTAACACGCAAGAAGTATGATACAATAAAAATACAAGTACTTGTGCACAGATGATTTTATGCATAGTACTTCTTCAGGTACAACCCATTCCTGGGTTCACTCAAAGGGATAGCATCGTAATCTACCAACTCATAAGCTCCTTTTTCCAAAACTTGTCAAACGATATAAGGACCTCGTCACATGGGTTCGAATTTCCCAGCTCCTAACATATTTTGATCTTGTTCATAGAGAAGAACAAGATCACCTTCAAAAAATACGCGAGGCTTGACATGCTTGTCATATTGTGCCTTGACATGCTTTTTCTGGGCTTCTATAACTAGGGTGGCATCACGTCGAGTTTTGTCTAATTGCATAAGATACAATAGACGTTCTTCTTCAAAAGAAGTGTTGGGTAGGAGTTCAACAACTAGTTTTAAAGAGGGTATCTCGCATTCGATAGGGAGAATGGCTTCCACACCATAGACTAACCGAAAAGGTCTAAACCCAGTAGCGGACTTGACGGATGTCATGTACGCCCACAATGATGAAAACAACATTGTGTGCAAACTTGTTTTATGAATCCCTATCATTCGTCGAAGCATAGTTATGAGAACTTTGTTGATTTCTTCGACCTGGCCTTTGGCTTGTGGATAATAGGGTGTTGAGTTATCATGGAGAAGACCGAACTTCTCAGTAAGTTCGGACATCATAAAATTCCTAAAGTGGCTACCGTGATCAGTGACAATAGCTTGGGGAACACCAAAATGAGCTATGACATGATTAAAAAGAAACAAAGTTGCGATATTTCTAGTGTTGTCAAATGTCGGCATCGCCTCGGCCCATTTCGTAAAGTAATCAATGGCTACAATAATGTAACCATGCCCCCTGGCCGAGTGAGGGTGACATGTCATGAAATCGATGCCCCATTTTTTAAAGGGACCAACTGAGACCACAAGGTGAAGAGGAGCAGGATGTGACTAGATTTTCTGATTATAGGTCTGGCGGGCATGGCATTTATGAACGACGATGATATAGTTGTTAAATAATGAAGGCCAAAAATACCCAGCTCATAAGATCTTCTAGGAAGTAGCATACCCAGACATATGACCACCACATGCTCCAGAATGGCAATCATTCAGAGCTTTCTCAGCTTCGTCAAATGTTAGAAAACGTTGAAAAACAGAGTCAATCCCCCGACGATAAAGAGTATCTCTGAGGATAATGTATTGATGAGATTGATAGCGTATTCGACGTCGTTCGGTACTAGACAAATTAGGATGGAATGTCTGGGTTTGGAGATATATAATGATATCCCCATGACAAATATCATCAGTGCTAATAAGGAAAAGAGATTTATCGGGTAATGAATCAACTGCTACATTTCCATTGCGGAATGGGGAAAGTCGCATATCAACTCAGCAAAAGCTAAGGACTTCTTGGACTTGGCGCAGTCGAATTCCAAGTCAAACTCCTGGAGTATCACAATCCATTTGGAGTATTTTCCCCCTAGCAATTGACGGGTCAAAATGTGTTGCATAGGGTTGAAATGAGAAATCATCGTAGTCTTGTGTGAGAGGATATAGTGCCAGAAGCATTGGATGGCTTGAATGGCATCCAAGGCCAGTTTCTCGACATGTTGATACTTGATTTCAGTTGGCATGAGACTTCGACTCAGGTAATAAATAACATGTTCGTCGTGAGCATCATCCTCTTGGACAAGAACCATGCCAATAGTGTAATCCGAGGCAGCAGGATAAAGGAAATAATCACGATTGTAATCGGGGGGAAAGAAAAGTGGAGCTTGCGTTAGGGATAAATTCAAAGATTCAAAATCATTGTTGGCAATGGTATCCCAGACGAACTTGGAATCCTTCTTTAATAGCCGCATAAATCCACGAGTTATCTTGGCATAATTTGGGATAAAACGACGAAGAAAGTTTGCTTTCCTCTACAAACTTTGCAACTGGAAAAGTGTAGAAGGAGGAGGGAGAGTAAGGATCACCTCAACCTTTAAATGATCCACCCAAATCCCTTGACGTGAAATGATAAAACCGAGAATATGGCCGAATTCTACGCAAAAAATGCACTTATGAGGATTTAAACGTATACGATAGAACTGACAGCGAATGAAAATGGCTCGGAGGTGGGTAGGGTGAACGACTCTGCACATAGAATGAGTGGGTAAATCATCCAAATAGGGTTGAATGATGTGTTTGATATCATGAAACACATAATACATAGCGCATTGAAAAGTTGCGCCCGCATTCTTAAGACCGAAAGGAAGTTTTTGATAGGCAAAAGTACCCCAAGGACAAATAAAAGCAGTCTTATGTTTATCCTCAGGAAGAATGTTAATTTGATTATAGCCGAAGAAACCATCCACGAGAGAGAAGATTTCACTTCCAGTGCAGTCATCGACAATCTAATCGACGAAAGGGGTAGGAAAGTTGTCTTTCGGACAAGCTTTGTTAATATCCCTATAATCAACACATACACGAATCGTACCTTGTTTCTTGTCAATCAGGAAAAGATTAGAAACCCAGTCTGTGAGAGCCACCGGATAAATAAATCCAGCTTTAAGAAGTTTCTCGACTTCGAGCTTGATAGTAGCCGCTTTACGTGGGTGAACTAGACGAAGGCATTGCCAGATGGGTTTAGTGTCGAGGTATGTATTAATCTCATGTATGACAATCGCAGGGTTGATACCTGGCATTTCTTCGTAGGCCTAGGCGAAGACGTCACGAAACTCTTTGAACAAGGACGTATAGGTGACTATTTAGTGAGGGGCACACAAAGCTCCAATATGAACATTTTTGACAATTCCAGGTTTAATGGATATGTCAATGGGAATCATGGGTGAGATATTACTTAAGTTCCCTTCAGCAAACACATCATGTGTAGACTCGGGAACCGTTGAGATGAAAACAATGGTCGACGGAGTTGAAATCCATTGGTAGTTCTCAAGAGTATGTTGCTCCAGAAATAGGATAGAACGATGATGCCCATCGTCCCAAGGGGTGTCCTCCATGATGGACATGATCATCTCGTCAGTGGGAAAAATAACACGAAAAGGATCGGGAGACAACTCATCAAGAGAGGGTGTAGAAGGCGTTGCCGATTAAATGGCCTGATAGGTGGATTCAACTGGACTTAACAACATTTTGTCGTCGAAATGAAGATGATCTCCAGGGTCAGGGACAATCCAAGGCTCGTGAGACACAGGAAGTGCGTGAGGCATAGTGGAGATCATTTTGATGGAAGCAACAGATGAGCGTGGAACATCGGGTGGTGGAATGGGGAAATTATCCATTAATGAAGAGTCCTTTAAAAGGCCTACACCAACGTTCTCATAACCCAGTGGGGTTTTAGCAATAAACGATACGTTTCCAGTATGGGTATCAGAATTGAAGAAGGCAAGTTGGTCGATGGTAACAAACTTTCCTTGATGAGGGAAACGTACTACACGGAAAAGTGTCGACACAATGGTGCAAATGGAATCGATCCAGCTGCGGCCAAGAAAAATATTATAATCAAGGGGAGCGTCAAAGACTTCCACTTCAACTTGGACCATTTTACCTTCTAACATGATGGGAAATGAAGGAAGAACACCATAGGGCTTAAAAACAGAGCCATTGAAGGTTTTAAGAGTGTTTTGGGATTCATTCAAAGGAGGAGAGCCAATGGCTTTCCAACAAGCAAGAGACATAACACATGTCGAGGTACCCTCATCAATAACAGTTCGACATTTTTTTTTGTCAGAGACAACCACTTGGATTTGGAACGCAAATTGAGGGGGTAACCTTGGAATATGATCTTCCAAGTCAAAGACTATCAAATTCGTATCTATCGGGTCAATTCCACCGATAGCTTTCAACAGTGCCTTCCGTTGCGTGGGAAAAGTCTGAAGGACTTCAAGGGATGACATCGCAGAAGGTGCCTGAGCTAGATCTTGAACAATGTTGTAGTTCTGGGCAGCACGAGCATGAGGATTGAAAGTCGATTTCTGAACGACACCCTTTGGGGGGGGTCACAAAACTATGTCAAGGCTCGATCGTTCGAGATGAAGAGGACTGTTAGTAGGTGGAGTCATTGGAGAGGGTTGTACCAAAGAAGGGGGTAAATCGTCAACCTTCTCCTTAGATGGAGAATAATCTTTCGCTTGAGTAGTGAGTGCAACGTTGTTTTTCTTAGAATCACTAGTACACATCAAAACATATGATGTTGTGGAAGAAGAGGGTTGGTCGTGGATGACCAACTGAGCCTGTTGTTGAGATGGGAAGGGTTGGGACAAGACAGCCGGTGCAGGTGGTTTTGGAGCTCCTTGAAGGAACTTAGTGACCTTGGCATGTCATGGACAATCCTTCATGTAGTGATCATCACCACATATAAGGCAAGGGTATCATGGTTTGTGCTTATCCCGATCGTCAACAGGGGTAGTTTTAGTTTGCTCTTCTTGAGGATTATTTTTTCCCTCCTTATTCTTGCCTCTTCCCTTTTTAGATTTGTTTTTACCAGCTGGGGTAGATTGGACGACATTTACCTCAGAAGTCTTGCCGATGGGAGTGGTAGGATACAAAGCATTTTGAACATTAGAAGAAGAAGATTTAGGGTTTGTGCTTGAAACGGAATGTGATTGGGCTTGTGCAGTACCAATCACACCGTCAGCTGCATGCAAGACAACTGGATTAGTTGAAGTGATGGAAGCATTAGGACGAGGTAGGTCAGGTAGAAAATCATAAAGGGTTCCCGTTTGTGAATAAACGAGGTCAAGATATTGAGTGCGACTTATAGCCTGCTCTTCTGTGACTACGCCACCCATGTAAATGTCCTTATCGATTTCATTCACAAATGATTTTGTAAACCATTCTGCCAGTAACTGATTGGGGAGCTCAAGTTTAAGGAGACGTCGTCTCCTTCTCCACTCATGGATGTGATCAGATATATGAGTTCCTTTGGTTTGTTTGAAGGAGGTCAAAATCTCAGTCTCGGTATCATAACAGATCGGTAACTGGTAATGCATAAGGAAAGCCATAGCTAGGGTGTTGAAATCAAAGAAGAAACCCCGTGGAAATTCAATATACCACTTCGCAACAGAACCAGTAAGGGTTTGTTGAAAAATACGTAAATGAATAGAGTCATCCATCAACGAGTTTGATGAACACCATAGGTGAAAAGTCATAACGTGATTGTTTGGGTCCTCTCCCACTTTGTCGTCAAACTTAGGAATGTCCAATGGAAGCTTGGCCGGGATAACAGGCCATTGGGGAGAGTGACAAATAGGATCATTTAAAATCCTTGACAAATCTGGAAAATCGAAAGTGGCCAGAAAGGGTAACTGTCTATTCACTTGCAGGTACTAGTGGCTTTGGGGAGGAAGCCCTGTCGGAAAACCAGTAGGACCATAAGCAGTCTGCATATAATGTGAATACCCAGGCATATTCGGTGGTGGTTGGACAGGATAATAGCTCATCGGATTATACCCTGGAACAGAGGTTTGAGTTTGAGTTGTCATCCCCCAAATGGGATTAAACGAACCTGGATGTGGTTGGCCCATGCTAGGGGGTGTTACTAATGCAACCGGAAACTGTTGTCCCCTAGTCGATTGAGAAGGATTTTTTATTAACTGATTCCAATACTGATCCAAGGGCGGAGGTATGTTTTTCCCATAAGGTGGAGTCGGTCCTCCCATCGAAGGTGGTGTTCCAATTGGGTTTTTCCAACTAAGAGGGGGTTGAGTTATACTAACTTGATGAGATTATCCACTAACCGAAAACTGATAAGTTGGAGTGAATGAAGGAATAGTGCCACTAGGATTAGGATTGTCAGTAGAGGACGAAGAAGGTCCTCCAAAAGGAAATTGAGAGAGTGTTGGAACAAAACTGGGAAGAAAGTGCCTAGAAGAAGAAGGACCACTAGGAGAGGCGGATGGAGTTTGCGCAGGAGTAGGAATAGAAGTATTCAACGCAGGGTATCTAGGTGGTAGTGTCGGAATGACGTTGGGCATTCGCGGTGTGTTCATAAGAGAAATACTAACCACAGTAAAACCAGTTGGAACACTCGTAGTAGCTGAAAGATGGGCCATTTCGGCAGGGACGGTAAAGTGATAAGCGGTAGTCACCAATATTGTCCCTGGAATAGAGATTTCAAAAATCACAGGCGGGTTGATTTCGGAAATGACAGGTGAACCTGGACCAAAAAGGTCTCGTCGAAAGACACCTGTAGACCAAAAAGGATCTTGGCCTTCTATGCTGAGAAAGGGTCCAACTGGTGATTCAGAAGATGTAACAACTAATTCTCCGGAAGAATTCAGTTGCATAAAAGGTCGCTCGGAATCAGGGTGACATCGAAAGTCCTCTGAAGTATTAGTAATCCGAAAATGTTCTAGAGAGTCATATCGTTCCACTTGTGGGGTGGTGACAACTGGGACTTCACCTTGCCGAGGAGATCCTTCAGGTGTACTTGTAGGCAAGGGTTGCAAACCTTCCAGATGCTCTGGAGATAAACCCTGCATTCTACGTGAACGACGTGGAGGAGCTATTGTAAACGAGTGACAAAATTCGCGAAGAAAATCCTATGGTCAACTTTGAGAAACAAACAACACACGCTAGTAAACAAAATCTAGGAAGCAACACCAAGCAAACAAGACCTTCTAATTTTGAAGCCACTAGTTGGTGATGAAATCCAATGTTGCAACAATGAGATGAGAAGCGGCAGGGCTAGGATGGAAAAGTTACACTGACGACCTACTTAACGGACTTACACCCTGGTGCAAGATCCCACACATAATTGTGGGTATACCCTCCAAGGAGCCCGAGTGAGTTTGGTCAACGTCAATTCCAGGTACCGTGAAGAATTTCCCATTCACAGTAACCTCAGGTAAGAACCTAGAAATATAGGCCACTAAGGTCACCACCAACAACAATAAATCCTGGGGGGACAGTCTAAAGTCCGATCCACACGCAAGGGCAGGGTATCTAGCCCGAAATCAACTCAAAAGGATTCCACTCATCATTGTGGTTATACCTCCGAGCGATCCCCGTAATACGTGCAATCTCTACACTGATATCAACAAAGCAGGGTGAGTAACTCTGCCAATATCAATGCGACCTCGTGCTTGACCCTTATGTGAGAAGGGCTTCCCAGGAAAAGATATTGCAAATGGAATTTAACACTCCCTAACACGAGATGCTATTGTGTGTTTTATTCTTTTGGAGAGTGTATGCCTAGCTAAATGTTGGTGTAAAAGAGCCCTAGAAAAGAGTTACTATATAAATTTTATGATTACGCAGTGTTATTAAGAGTTGTTGTTTACTCAAAGGCAACGGAGGTGAAACTTATGTTGTATGACTCTGACCCAACAATGCAAGGATGGGAATGAAATATATCACTTTTCGTTCAATGAATCCTATGTATGGGAGAGAGAGAAAGTTTTCTAGATCAACTTTGAACTACAATGAAAAATTTCCTTTAAAATGAAAATGCAACAAATCACGCATTAACAACAATTCTCTATTGTGTCTTTTTCAATAACTTCAACAAATGATTTTCAATGTTTTTCGAAAACGAAAATGATTTTTTGAAAGAAAAACTTTTGTTCACTTTTCAAAAAGGACCCATACTATGATAGTAAGAGTACTGAAAATAAAAAACCAATGAGCAAGCAATGACAAACCCAATCAACTCTTTCAATGAAAACAAAAACAAAGAGAAAACCAAAATAGTCTTTTCAAGTGCAGAAGAAAAAATAATCTTTCAAACAATAGGCAAATGATAAAGACCAAGAAACCTGAACTTTCAACTGATCATCGGTTCTTAACTAATCAAACACACTCAGATCCTGAAATCAGAGAGTATGGTTATGCCAATAAAAGTCAAGAAACGAAAGTCAAGACAAAAGTGACAAGAAGAGCCTTGAAATCCTAAGACTGTTCATGCACGCAAACGAAGACAAGAAAGACACCAATCAATGGTCCAAGAAACACTTATGAGGCACTTAAACTGATCAGGGCAGTTGAAGATGCCAAAACTCAAATCCAAAAATTTGAACAAATGAGTTCGTAGGCTGGTAGTATTACACAGTGCGAGAATTAGGCATTCTCGCAGGTGACCTTTGAGCAAGGAGCAAGAACCTCGCACTGCAACCTAAAGGCAGAGTGTGAACTCTATGGATTCTCGTAGGCTACAATGAAGTGCAGTGTGAGAACCTCTGAAAATAAGCAAAATTTTGGAAAATGAAGCAAAATTTGAAAAGGCCTCTGGACCCAGAGGGTCTATCAGGATATTCTGAAGACTCAGAGATTGATAGGACAGGAGAAAAGTGAAACCAGAGAAAATGGCCATAGAAAAACTCCAAAAGCCACAAAGAAAATGGATTGATCCCCAGTGGAGTCACCAATTTTGTTATCTGATAAATAAGTAGGTGCGGACACTAACAGATCTCCCTAGATCCACCTGGATCTAGAACAAAGCACGACAGGACATTACTCTTTCCCTAAGTTTTGACCATTGAATTAAATAGGAGGTAAGAACAAATAACATACCTTATAATCGCTTCCTATGGTCTTTTTTGCTCCCGCTTCACTCCGATTCTCTCGTGCAGTCAAGACCAAGACAACACAAACCAACCAAAGTGAAGATAGCACAATCTATTCAATAGTCAACCTATGTGTATGATCAAGGAATTACACAATAAAGTGGAAATAGATTTATGGGAAAGGGACATGCCACTATATCATATTAATGGAAAGTAAATATTACAACCTAAGCCTTGATGTCACAAACTTCCTTTCGATGACCCTTGGCTCCGACACACACACGTGCTTAATCCTTGCATGAAGAAGATCAACTCCTTTTGATAGACTTGCTGGAGTCTCCAAGCTGGTGTTCAAGCTTCAATCCTTCACACAATTCTTTCACCAATTCTCCAATGAATCTTGCTTAACCTTTTCCATGAGAATTCTCTCAATATATAAGAGAGAATGAATTAATTACTTGGATAAGAATGATCCCAAAATATCAGGGAATCCAGTACTAGGATAACCATTCGAATGCCAACCCATCCTTCTAGAAGATTCCCTTCTAGAAGCATCGAGAATTCATCTTTTTTCATGCTTTAGGAAGAGTTCGCACCCTAGCAGTTCAACACAGTGTGAGAAGTTTGCACCCTGGCTTAAGGCAGCTTGCGAGAATGGGTCATTCTCGCAGCCAAATATACTAGCAGCCTGCAAACCCTCTTCAAAAATGGGTTTTCTGGGAAGAGATGAAAGTAAATTTTCTCAGGAGAAAGTTCATATGAAGATCCTGAGTACACCATCATCAATACATCATCATGACGACCAAAATCATGGGTAATACTCTCTCAGTCTTAGTCTATTCTCTCCACAAGAACATTAGTTTTTCTCGAGCACAAATTTGGCAGAAACCCCTATTACCTAACCCATTACATATTTGTACATGGAAGCTAGGGATAAAACCCTACTTGCTTATTCCCAAAACCCTATTACAACTCATTCTAACTCATTACAACTCATGTTGACTCATTGTTCGGGAGTGATTTTCCTACTTTTGCATCTACATTTTGCTTTTTCATTCTCGATTGTTGTTCTCCTCGCTTTCATGTGTCTCTCTACTTTTTCATGTTGAATTGTTGTCCTTAATTTTTGCCTTCTTTCCCTTCCTTATTTATTCTCTTTCTTTTCACTCCCAAGTATTCTTTTACTACACAATTCAATCCCGAATGCACCTTTACTACACACTCTGCTCCTTCTTTCTCTTCTTTCTTTTGTTGCTGCAAATCTCCTCCATAGTTGGGGTTTTCCTCAAAAATGTATCCAAAATGCCTATCCAATAGGCCCCCAACACTCACTCGTGGCTCGTCTCGAGCCACTCAGGCCTATTTCATCATGATCCTCCATGACTCTATGAATTTTTGGAGGGTTTCCCTTTCTTTCATGAATTCTTTTGTTACTTCTATTTCATTTCGTAAAATTTCTTCTACAACTTGCACAATCAAGGTCGAAAGTTTCTTCTAGTTTCCTGCGATGATTTCTTTGTCATGCCCTAAGAAGTGGCCAATTCCCCTATTATCCTGAGTGCTTTGTTCTGCAGGGGTTCTAATTTCTATGCAATCTTCTTTTGTTCTGCCCTTATATTTCTTCTTGTTTTTCCGCTTTTTATTTGTTTTCTTCCTCTTTTCTACTTTTTTTTGTTTTTTGTATTTTACCTCCCTACTATAGTATAGCTACTATGATACATTTGTTCATGTGTAGCTCATATTATTGCATAGACAATCAGTCATCTCTATATAGATTCAACCGACTTCTATTCACCATTCCTCTAAGGAATTCTCCCTTCAAGGTTTCCAACTACTCAACAACTGCCTTTGTCACATGTTGAATCACATATGGTCCTAACCAATGCATTCAAAACTTTCCTAGATGATGAATGAACTTATTGTTGTAGAGTGATACTAAGTCTCCCAGTTGAAATTTTTATGTTTAATGTGTCTATCATTCTATGCCTTCTCTCTCTCCTAAACTTGTTGATGGAACCATGTGACAAAGCGATATTCTTCAAGTTGTACCAACTGTGAGAATATCTCCTCTATTGCACCAGAGTCAAAAATATTAGTAATTAGTGCAACGCATAGGATAGGAAAAATAAACTCCATTGACATCACTGCTTCTTGGACATAGACTAGCCTAAAAGGTTTATGTCCTGTCAACTTTTTGCTTGTAGTCCTTTGTGCCCATAAAACTGCAGGAACCCTTAAGTCTCAATCATCTCTTCCTACATTTCAAATCTTTGTCAAAGAATTCTCCATAATTTTATTAAAAGATTCTATTGTCCCATTTTCCTGAGTATGATACAATGTTCTCCTTTGATCATAAATTTGAAATTCCTCAATCAATGCTACAATCGTCCTATTCAGGAAATCTATTCCTTGATCACTTAATAGAATGTGAGGGAATCCAAATCGTGTGACTACATTCAAAAATATAAACCATGCAGCAGTCTTTGTAGTGCAGTCTATGGTTGGTTTTGCTTCTACCCATCTGGTCAAATACTCTATCACAATGATTATGTACCTAGCTCATGATCTTCTTGTTGATGGGTTGATTGGTCCAACAAAGTATATTGCTCATTTATAAAATGATTTCAATGTAACATGTGGGTGTAAAGGCATATCATCCATTTTAGATGGATTTCCCACCCTTTGACATACATTTCTTTCCTGACAATATTCTTTAACATCCTTATGAAGTGTGGGTCACCAGAGCCTTATGCACAAAATCTTATGCGTAGTTGATTTACCTGCATAGTTTCCTATTGCAATCCCTTTGTGTTCTTTTGTGAGTATCATAGCCCTTTCATGCTCTAACACACATCATCTCAATATTCCATATGCACCTAACTTGTATAATTTCCATGCAATCAACTAGTAATATGTTGCTTTAACCATTAATTGTTTCTTCTGCACAATTTCTACAAAGTATTCTTCCACCATTTTAACTGCAAATAATTGTGCATCCAGAAAGATTTCATATAGATTACATGCATCTTCTCCTGAGAGTATGCACGATAAATTATTTGGTCCTACATTCAACTTCCCCAGTTTCACAACAACCTCAAAATCATATTCTTGAAACATCAGTAACCACCTGCATATCCCCCCCCCTCGGCCAACATTGGCTTGTTCACTAAGTATTTTATTGCAGAATGGTCTATATACATCTTAAAATGAGAACCGAATAAATAATTTCTAAAATTATGTAGTGCATATACCATTTCAAATCCTTCTCATTTTGTAGTGGTGTAATGTGTCCAAACCCTTTTGACAAACCTCATTCCACTGGAACTTTGTTTCTTTCTTCAACGGTTTCTCCATAGGTGTTGTAATCTGTGCATAACCCTTACTGAACTTCCTGTAATATCTTGTATGAACCAGGGTTTCCCTCAAGTGTCTGACTGGTGTGGGAGGTTGTAAGTCCAAAATCACTACAATCTTGGCAGGATCCACTAATAATCCCTGCTTACATACCACATGGCCCAACAAAATTCCAAAAGGTGCACAAAAAACACATTTCTTCATATTTAGTGAAATATAACATTGTCTACAACTATCCAACATTAACCTTAGTACTTCTACATTATCTTTCAATAAAATAAACACATTCCAATCATCTAATTATACTTTAATGAACTTATGAATAAATTCCTTAAAATATGCCACAACTACTCTTGAAAAAACTAAAGGTGCATTCTTCAGTCCAAAGGGCATCACTGTGTACTGATAAATTCCCCACTCTATTGCAGAAGTAGTCTTATACATGTCTTCCTGCACAATCTTTATCTGATGGTATCCTAAAAAGACATCTTTGAAAGAATAGGTCTCCTTCCCTCCTACATTATATAGTACCTCATTTGTGAATGATGCTGGAAATGGATCACACAGACATGCATCATTTAACTTCCACAAGTATACACAAACCCTGATTCCTCTTTTTTTCTTATCCTGTATCACCATTGGACTTATCCATTATGATTCCACCACTGGTTTATTGGATTACTGAGAGGGGGGGTGAATCAGTAATGGAGCAATCAAATCCCTTTTAACCACAAGATGCAAGTGTTATATCAATGTAGAATTATCATCCAATAGTTGCAGAGTAAATAAGCAATGAACAAATGAGCAATCATACACATACACAGTACACTAGTGTTTTTACGTGGAAACCCAAACTTGGTGAAAACCACATAATTATTTTTCTTATATGTATTTAAGAATTACATTCATAGGAAGCACCAACTTCATTTGTTTTGTAGCTGCAACTGGAAGGAGGCTACAACCTTAGGGAAGCTCCAACTCCCAATTCTCTGGATACAACCAGAAGGAGGCTACAATCCCCTATGTTCTTTGACTGCAACCTAAAGGTGTCTACAACCACATGTCCTTTCCCTATCCAATCTCCCTGTCGTAGAAGTAGAATGATGGAACCACTGTCACACTATCACTGTGAGATATACTATTATAAACCTGTACCAATCAAGTAGAAATCAACATGTTTCATAAAAAAGTACATCAACCATGCACCAACCTGTACCTCAACCTATACCATGAGAAAGTGCATTAACCATGCACTAACCTGTACCATAAACAAGTGCATCAACCATGCACCAAACCTGTACAAATAACATGTCACAACAACCTGTCTCATCAATATTATCAACCAAATCAGATCTACTCACCAAGATCAATCACCTAGAAAACTCTCAAAGATGTGCATCAACCAAGCACAATAACTCATAATCATCACCAACATCAATATGTGCTTCTAATACTATACCGAGACAAGTATGGTACATCATCCATAAACCACGTGTGTTGTCCCTCGACCAAGTTTTGAAGAAACATTGGTCGTGTTTGACCATTTTTGGGACTTTGATGGGCTGGTCAAAGATGGATCACCCAGGCGAAGTGGAGATCGTGGGATATCACCTATTTTGTGGGATTTTTGGGCTTTTGGGGTTTATGTAACGAGTATGGAATGTCGGCCCATGGGTTTACCCATGTTTAGGCCTTTTTGAAATATATAAATAAGTAGATAAGACTTAGAGAGAAGTCGATGTAAGGAAATCTAAGTTGGCTTCGTGCAAGAATATGTAAAAGGTGTTAGCTAAGTGTTGTATTGAGTTGTTCTGGATCAGTGATATAATTGTAAGAGGATTTGTGCACATACTATGTAAGTATTTGTGATAATAAGAAGTTGACTTTGTTCCTTGACCTAATTTTGGGAAGGAGGATCTGGTGGGTTGCGCGCAGATATCCTTTCTTCTGTAGGGTTTCACTCTGTGGATTTGTGCATAGGAGTCAAAGAATGTAGAAAGATTGAAGATTAATAAAGAAGAGAAGAAGAAGTTGGTGGACGTAGCCTCACACTGGGGTGAACCACATATATCTTGTGTTCTGATGTGCTTCGTCCAATATTGCTCATGTTTTTTATGTGTTTATATGCTTAGTGCACTGATCTTGATGTATGATAGATAGTTATGTGGATGCTTAGTGGTTTATGATATTTTATTGTTAGATCTAAGTAATTGCTATGTGCTAGGTTATTGAAAGTACTTGATCTTGGTTGCTACTACGTTGGTCTGTAATTAGGGTATAATCTGTGATGTGACTTATGAACTAATGCATGTTATTCGCTAAGTTCTCTGTGAAGTGTTGTAATCACAGATATGTGTCCCAACTCAATTGTAGAAACTTGAGTCCTGCAACCCCCCTTCCTCTACCTCGGGTGAGACTTCATCTTCTTTTCACAGGTGTTTCCAAAAGGGCCAGGAGTTAGGGTTTTGTTGGTTTGTTGTTGAAGCATTGAACCCTGGGTCTACCCCTGTGCCAACAAATGGTTCTGTTGCCGGGACCTGAAACTGTGAGTGCTGGGAACTAAAGAAAAGATAAATCTATGTGCGTACATCTGTTGTTGTAGTGCACAATATTCTACTTGACTTGCGAAGCTCTATGCTAAGAAAGAAACCCGATCTGAAGAAAAGAGGTAAGATGTTAAATCTTTGTTCTCTAATAAAGGTAAGATAAGTGGAAATTTTTTCTTCTAAAGTATGAATCTAGGTATGTTTGATAGATTTTGTCCTACTCTGAAAACTAGGGCATAGCTAGAAGAAAGAATTGATCCGAATAAATTTGATAGAGATAGTGAAAGATATGTTATTCCTATGCATAAAAATAATTTTTTGACTAACAAGTGGATGCAAGAACCTAGAAAGATTTTTTGCATAATGCATGTCCATCACTATGATCTCGATGCACAGTATAGGAAAGGTTGGGGATCGTTTAAAAGAAAGAGATGATTCTCACTGTGTTATAATTGTAGAAGGCTGGGACATATTTCTAAGGAATGCCCTGGTATAGGTCCTATTTGTCTCTATTGTAAATCTATTAGTGATGAGGTTGAGGATTTCCCTAGAATGATTGCCAAAGTCGACAAGATGAACATGAGACAAGAAAACTATAAAGAAGGACAAGAGGCTAAGGATATGTTAGAGAACCAGAAAGAATAATATACTATGTTATTACATTTGAAAGAAACACTGAATAATCATAGAGACGTCAATTTACTAGAGATCTTGAAAGAAAAGAAGTGCATAGAAACAAGAATAGGAGACTTCGACATAGATTGTGTCTTGGATGAGGAAACACAAGTGAATATTATGCCAGAAATCACTTGGGAAATTTTGGGAAATCATGCTATGATACCTTCATTGGGAAGGATAGGCCTGTTTAAAGGAAATATGATAACCCTACATGGAAGAGTTACTAATGTACCTATGATTACTCATAGAACATTGACCAAAGAAGAATTTGAAGTCATTAAGTCTGTTGAGAATAACTCTCCTTTTGCACTCTTTTTAGGAAATACCTAGATTGAGAAAGATTAGATCAGTAGAAGAGGAAGCTACATAATAGAAGAATTAAGAATTTAGGGACTTCATAGCGAGACAAATAGAGCAACTAATAGAAGAACAAGAGGATAAGTCGAAGTAACAGAGGGGTAGAGAGTTAGTTGTCGAAGTTGAAAGAAGAGAAGAAGGCTTAAAGAACCTATCCATGCAGGAAAGAAGTGCATCAACCCTAGAGATAGTAAGAGAAGAGGTATTACCTTTGAACCTTTTGAAAGACCCTTAGTATTGCAAAGATGTTAGAATAAGAGAAAGTAAGAATAAGAATGGAAAGAGGAACCTAGAGACTCAGATCATAGGAAAGAAGGCAAGAAAGCTCTGTAAGAAGAAATAAAAGATAGAAAAACTATGGGAAGTTCCAGAAAAGACTTTGCAGGAGACAGATATGCAGAAGTTGAACCTCGCTGGAATAGCAGAACAACGTAGAATTGTACTTCTCTAGGGAGAAGAAATATGACCATTGGAGGCACCTCGATCATTAGAATGATGCTCTAGAACTGCTAGAAACACAATTATTGATAGAAAGATCATTGTTGGACCATTGTGACCGCGCCATAACGGATGGATGCGCATCGATGGATGTATTCCTACCCGTTGGAGGGATTGGTTATGACACTTGCCTATTTAACTCATCGGATGCTACACTAGGACCACTTTTTGCAAACTGAGATATCAGAGATAAAAGATAATTTATTTCATACTACGTTGTGTTGTCTAGACCTTGCCATTCAATTGATTGCCTTGATTGTCCATTCTCCTGCCCGATTTATTTTATTACAAAGTGTGAATGTCAGGCTAATGTAACACAGTAGAGAGGTCTGTGGAGTATATTCTCATATACCTCATGACTAAGAAAGTCATGTCTGTAGGTACAGGCATCGTTGATTGGTGGATTGCAAGCATCCCCATCAACTAGACAACGTTTCGACTGCACTACTGAGAAGGGAAGCAAGCACCACGATGATCTAGATAATGCGAAGAAGACCCCTTCGGTCTTTCCAGAGTACATCCCACCTCTGGATTACGTGGTTAACCATGACAACATCCCACCTGATTTTGAGTACACGTTGATCACTGCATACCTCCCGAAGGGGATATGCGCAGTTGGACCCCAGTTAGGACACATCCCAACTTTGAAGAACAACGAATTCAACCTTAGATATGGAAGAACTATGCAATGCTCATACCACATAGTTATTTTATGAAGATGATAGGGAAGAAGCCCAACATAGTCTCCCAGCCATGGATTAAGGAGCTCGTGTGATCCATGATCTTGAATGTAATGAAGATACCCCACTTCAACCAACATCAAGAGGTTAACTCTTGCGTTAAACTCCTCCTATCGTGATACCATGGAGGGTATATATGGCTTGATAGGTGTGTCACTATGGATCTGACGTTGATCCATCTCATTACATGGCTGAGCATGCAGGGATCAGACCCTCAATAGTTCTACCCATGGAAGGTTCCAGATGGCTCCTTGGCCCAGCATATAAAAGAAGACTATGGTGATGTAGAGAAGGGAAAGAGAGGCTACCAGGTAGCCTCCATCTAGGATGGTGTAGTGCACCTTAATTTCCAACTGATCGCTGGAAAGATCATCAGAAATAATAGGCTGGCACAAGTCACAGGGTTCATAATGGACCTCACAGGGTAGTGTGTCGAAGGAATGAATATGAACTGGGCGAGTTACCTCTTCAATGAGTTGTAAAAGAATTGTCGCTAAGCGTAGGAACAAGGATATAAGTTTCATTTCAGTTCGTTATTGATTTTAATCGCATTTGTTTCTTGGTAGATGTCAAAAGGAGAGACATTCCTCAAAGTCGAGCCATCAGATTCGTTGGCCGCAAGGTTCTCCACCTTGTGGTACATGAACGATATGTCGAAGCAATGGAAATCGAATGCGGTGTTCCACGCTTACTACCTATAGCTGAAGCATGCCATTGAATCATTCTCTCGAATGACACTGAATACACTCTATCAGTACAAACCGTTCATGAATTTCTGCACAGACTGACACTTCACCTACATCACTTCATGCAAAGATGAAAGTAAGGAGGAGATGTAGTCTTATTATAAATTGACCAATGAAGACATGGAAGAGATCACTAAGGAATGGCCAGAAAAATTCCTTGTACCAGTGGAAGATGTCGAAATCTCCAACCTCGACATCATTAGAAGTCCATTGGTCACCTGTGTTGAACATGATGGACAAAGTAACACGAAGAAAAAGAAGAAAAAGGAGGAAGTGTAGGACATAGAAATTGAAGAGAAGGAAAGCACATCGGAGGAAACCACACCTGATTCACCTATAGGAGGAGGAGGAGATGAAGTGAACCAAGAGGAAGGAGGGGAATAAATAGATAAGAAAGAAAAATGATAAGTAACACCGCCAAAGGATCCCCTTACAAGGGTCGAGACATCAAATAAAAGGAAGGTTTCTCCACAGAAACCCTCAACACAGAACAAGACCCGAGCCAATAAGCCTTATTCGAAGAATGTGCTCATAGTGGAATATGTATATCTCATCATAGAAGCCATAGAAGATGCCTTAGAATATATCCTATAGATACATGAAGTGAAGAAAGAAACAATGTATGACAGAATAGAGAAGGATCTCAAGGATATACAACAAGCCATCCATTCGAGTCGCGCAATGCCTACTACACCTTCTTCAGCAGAAAGTGTATAATTGGGAGATGATCCCACCTAATTACGAAGGCTAGTAGATGCAACCGAGGCTCAACTCCATCAATTCCAAGAAGAAAAGGAGTAGGCCATAGAGGCCTTAAAGAAAGGAAAGGAGGAGGCCTTAGAGAAAATTTGAGTTGCACATCAAGAGAAAGATAAAATTGTTGGACATAGCTACCACACTTAGAGGGCGGGGTGAATGAGTCTGGGGATCTTTTTCAAAGCTTCCCTCTTACACAAAACTCATTAGTTAGCATTCAACTTTTACTCATTACTCATTGTTATCATTTATAACCAATTAGATGTGAGCACATGTTAGCAACATATATTAGCAATATATCATCAACAAGTCATCACCACAAAGAACACAATATGTGTGTACAATTTTCTTTTTATTACGACCTACAATCCTTGGGGTTTTTTAGCAAGAATTGAATAGAGTACAACTCTAAAAGAGCACTAGCTCTATATGCAAGACTCAACTTACATCCTCAGCACCCACTGAGATGAGGCAACAATATTCCATAGATATCAATCTATCACAGGTATGTGACCTGTCGGTAGTGCAACACGCATATGTGCGTGCCCTACCAGTCGTACAACCCGCGTATGTACGATACCGATCCATACTACAACTTGCGTATACCTCTGAGAAACTAGGGTTTATCCTTTTCATCATATGATTAGATCCTATGAAACCTACAGACACATTCTCTTTTGTCTTCCACTATCCATTCTGTCCCACAATCAGTCACAACACATCCAAGCACTCCAATAGATTTCTCATACATCTCAAACATACACTATGAATGCTACTCAATCATGTATAAACAACAATTATACTGTAGCCATCATATCAGTATTGTGTCACAAGAGTGTTGATCACTCCATCAACCAACACATTCCACATCACAATAGCCATACCAAGAATGCCTTAAGCATTCACCTCACAACAAACAAGAATGCCCATCAAGAAAAATAATGCAACCATACCAGAGTTTCTAATGCAGATTTGAGCCCATAGAATGCTGATCTAGAACCTGCTTAATCATCCAACAACTTGTCATTAGCTGAAACACAGATCTTCAAGACCTCATCAATTGTACATGCCTTGTCCTCATTCAACTTGCATATGTACGTGCCTTGGATCAAAGAAACCCATGTATACCTCCTAAACTAGGGTTTCCGAACTTTCGAGACTTCTGTCGTCATGACCATAGACTTGTTGAGACTTTAATGCGCTCATGAGATCATCCAAACCATCTCTCTCTCTCATAATAGATCTTCAGTCATTCTCAAGAGATCTTCAACAAGTGTGTTTTTCACAAGAGACCCTAGCCTCTTATTTATACTCTTCATCTTCTAGGTCACTTAACCCATATCTAGGTCACTTCCTTATTTTAGGGTTAACCACTTTCTATAAATAGAAAGTTCTCCATTATTTTATTAAAATAATCCTTCTTGATTTTGTCACTTTAATTTATCATTAAAAGAATGATTTCTTCTTTTCAAGCAGTTTGACTTCTTTGACCATTTGGGGCTTCAAGCCATCATATGGGGGCCCTCCAACTTCGTAAGGTCATAACTCTCAAACCGTGAGGAGTTATGTGACATTCCACATACCACCGGAAATGGAATGACAAGAACTAGACATCTAGGATAGTTTCACCAACAAAGTCATTGATCTTCATCTCATTATTCTACATACAATCATAGGTTCTCGCAACCACAACTAAACCACAAAGCATCTTCCCATGAGGGATTTCACCATAAGGGGACCACTTTGGAGTTCATCCATTTGTACTTCTTATTAATCATAAAAATACAATAATGAGTCATCAAACTATGCATAATATATCAAAGAATCCATCTTCATCATGTATCAATGACAACTCATTGATCCATCTTCATCTATGCATCTTGATCCATCTTCATCGATTGGTTTCCACTTGACATCTATCGTTCTCATCAAGGATAATACCTATACATTGTTCATAAATCATCAATCAATCAATCCACTGACATCAATCAATCACTTGACATCACTCAATCACTTGATATCAAAATAATCAAACCATTGGCATCAATGACAACATGATCCAACAATCTCCCCCTTTGGTATTGATGGAAATACCAAAATTGATGTCAACACCAATCATTGATGTCAACATGTAGACAATGCATTCTATACATTAGTAGTCATCAATCACAACCATGTGACTGTCTCTCCGATAACAATGTGATTATCTCTTCTCATTAGACTATGTCTTTCTATCAATAAACATTAATCATATCAATGTGACTATATCTCCCCCTTTAACATCAATGAAAAAGGGTCATTCTCCTCTTGGGGCTGCTCCCCTTGCTTGAACTCTCCTTGGGTCTGCTTCCCCTATCTTGTTTCCATTGAATAATCTCTCCCTTTTTTAACAAGGGATATCAATCTGATGTAATGCTGAAAATACATTGCTCATGCTCCCTCTATGACCATTGCTCCCCCTCGAATTATTCCTCTGTGCTCTTTCCTCAAGTATAGAGCTCTTTTCTAGGTATGCATTTGATAAGTATTTCCTCCTAGAATCATAATAAGAATGACTTCCCCTATGGGTATGTCTCCCCTTATTTTCAATCGGATCATAGATCAACCACTCTCTCTATGACGATCCTTGGACCTGTTCATGCATCAAACTTGTGCCATACCATACATCATGAAACAAAAGATATGTCAATAATGAAAATAGAGAATAATGAACAACATATCAACCAATTACATCATGCACAACATCCATGTGCATCAACCATGTACGTCAATAGATATCATCCATGGAATGTATCCACCATATGCCAACATGTGCATCTACCAATATGACAACATGTGCATCTACCAATATACCAACCATGTGCATCTACAAATTATGCAAACCATGTGCATCTATCAATATGCCAAACAAATACCATCTACGAGTGTACCATCATGCATCATCACTTGCACCAAGCAATTATATCAACCATGCATCAACAAGTTATGACTCCTTAATGATGTACACCATGACTATCAACTCAAATCACCAACTACATGTCTCAATATGTATCCCAACCACATGAAAAATGCATGCACCATGATATACAACATATGCTTCCAATAATACATCATAAGATATATCAATGAAACTCAAATATGTACCAGCCATGTACCCCAACAGATCAACATCAATCCATATTCATCGGTTAGTGCCATGCAACCAAGAATTATTTTACATCGTCACCTTACATGATCTAACATAGAACCATGAAAACTTACAAAAAACAGTGTCAGAGCCCACAATAAACAATGTTAGACTCTGTAACACCGAGTTATACCAACATATCAAGCTGCAATCCATGTGCATTGCCTTTTTCCCAAGGCTTTACCATATATACGTGGTCTGTTGCACAACATCTTGCGTATGCACGCGACCTATTAAATTTCATCCTGTGTATGTATGCGACTGATACAACTATCACACATGTATGCCTCTGTGGATAACACACTTGAACTCCCTTTCAGTCTTTCATTCTTATCTAGCTACTATGTCTTCTTCACCCACTTCTGTAGATGTCCCTGCTCCTCAGAACTTGACCTCTGAGCATCCAGTTTTTCAAAGAAGTTTCCCTTTCTTACTTCATTCCTTCTTATAGCCATGCTATGTGAAGTCCTCATCATGGAATTTCTTCTTGTGTTCCAACAATCCTGGGATTTGTGACCAAATCCATTGCAACTATAACATCTCATGGTTTTAGAGTGAACAACAATGTGTCCTACTTGATCACATATCCAACACCTCATGGTGTTATAAAATCTTCCATTATATCTCCTTTCATAATATATACATTCAAAATATTTGTGACCATATCCATTACATGAATAACAATGCCCATGAAAAATACTTTCATACCTTTGCTTTGGTGTCCCAAGGATAGCTTCTTGATGTCTTCCTTGATTTGTTATTTTGAAATTTTCTTTTCATTGTGTAGATGGTTGTTTTGCAACATTGTCTTCCTTATTTGATGGACTTACCTCATGCTTATTTGAGGTGCTTGCTTCAGTATATGTATCTTCTTCTTTGTATCCAAGACCTAATTTACCAAGTGGTGATATTTGACTTTCCAAGATCTCATCCAAGATTTTTGAGCTATTCAAGAATTTGTTTGACTTTTCTACCTTCTTTCTAAGATCAACAATTTCAACTTCTAACTTACAACATGACTCTTCCTTTTCATTTATTTGATTCTTCAATAGTTCTTCTATTATTTTGGCTTCTTCAATTTGGGTCTTGAGATGGACAATGGTTTCAAAACTTTT
>JZKD02S1885770.1:279931-291038 GCA_000966675.3 Picea glauca
CATCATTTCGTCCCTCTGTCGCGTGAGAGCTTGCTCAAGCAACAGACTGATAGGATCGTCTGCTCCATCATTTTTCTTTTCTTCCGCCATTGAGGGTTTCTTGGGTGTGCGGGAGAAATTTTCCTTGAGAGAGACAAGATCAAGACCCAACTTTTTATACTCGAACCTTGTCGGGGACATGCACTGAAAAATGATCAAGAGCAGCCTGCTCTGATACCACTGATCCGGATTATTTTCGGCACGAAATGAGAGCAGAGATATAATAAAGAAATACACAGAGATATTGTAGATATTCAATAATATAACAGAAATGTATTAGAGATGCAACCATAAACATAGATATACAGTAATACACAATTTCTATTAATCAGAGAAATAAATGTACAGAGACTGTAAAATTACAGAGTGAAAGACTCGCTAGAATTGTGGTAGCTTATCTCTGAGAAGAGATGTGACGGCTACTCGCATCCATGAGAAGATGGTTACAATGAGGATCGGGAGGCCTTTTTACAATAATCGGGAATGCCAAAATTCCTAGACATCCAAAAACCTAACCCTAGGAGATGAAGCGCCAAAAGTCATGTGGGCCCCATTTGGGTAAGTTGGTTCATCAACTTCCCGGGGTCGTAACTTTTGCATACGATCTTCGTTTTAGGCGTGTGATAGCTCGTTGGAAATGTATCATCAAGGAGATTCATTTTGGGGGCTCAATAATTCCTTCAGCTATCATTTAGAACCTTGATCTCTAGAAACCTTCATTTAGGCCCTCAAAATGGCCCCGGAAGTTAAAACTTGCTAAAAATAGTAAATTGCCAAAATGGCCCCGGAAGTTAAAACCTGCTAAAAATAGTAAATTGCCAAAATGGCTAGAAAATTGTTTTGAGCCATTTGGAAAAGGTGGGTGGCCATCGATATCCACCTAGATCACCTATCTGTAGAGCTATCAATTCTGACCTGTGCAAGAGAATTCATGCCACACACAACCTCGCAAGAGGATAAGGCGTGAGGGAGAAGCGTTTGGGGGCAGACGTGAGGGGAGGAAGAGAAATCTGGAGATATGTAGACTGAGTGATAGTAGAGAAGGGGGAGAGTAACCCTCGTTCTCGATCACTGGAAAACCAAGACACAGTCTCACAACATCGTGGTCTCAGCTCGAGGGTGGCTAGTGGTAAATTCTATTGGAATCACTGAGCCTACGGTTGGGTGGAAACGATCACCCCTCTCAGCAGTTGCACTCACTTCTGGTGTTATTTCTGATAAGTGTTTTACATATTGCATATTGAAATTCATATGCTGACATATATTCTCATAAACTGTGAAATTTTGAATGATTACAGTATAAAGATTGGTTGTGCAGTGTTTTGATAAGAAAGGGTAGATGTATGCTTGTAACAGAAAAACCACGCATGGCTTATGTTGATAGATAAATTTAATTATGCAAAAGTTGAACCAACTTAGACTTCTAGTCCATTCTCGGGAATTTGTTTACCCTTATCTGTCTCTAGGAATTCCCCAGAATAGAACTCTCCACAGAGATATCCTTCTTGGAAAAGTTTACCAAGAGCTTGGAAAAAGGACTTGAATGCGCAAGTCTTAGCAACCCTGTACGAGGAAGAATGATCCTCTTGAAATCCTGAAGTAGCAGCGTAGGGATAAGTATCGATCGATGAATGAGATCCCATTGAAAGATCTATGGTCATTCACAACTGTTAGATTGGTAGAAGAAATAAGGGCATTACATGCCTTACCCCTTTTCTTTTATCTTTATGAGTAGAGAGGAAATCGGGACCGTAGATCCCCAAGGATTGTGGGAGTATCGGGACCATTGGTTTTTTCACATCCAGAGAGTAGGGGGAGAGTGCATGATGTGGGACATATTTGAGCCATCAGATCTTAGCTAGAAAACTCAATAACCATTAGATATGTTAGGAGATGCATGCGGGTTAATCCCTCATGAACAAGGGTGAAAGTCCCGAGAGAGGAGTCAGTATCAAGGATTCAGAGTTCAGGATTCTGGGAGTCCTGATCACAAGAGATCGGGACACTCCATGGTGAAAATCCCGATATAGATCTAGACCATCCATCCATGAAGGACACGTGGTGAATATAGAGAGCCCATCGGTATTTTGAATATCGGGGATTCGAGTTGACAAAGTATTTGTGTCCCTGGGGAACGCAAGTCGTGAAATCGTGAAACAATGAGGACCGTCCATCTGAGGGAGGATACGTGGTAGTAATCTAGGATCTTGGGAGAATCCCAAAAGAAAGATCCCATCGAGACCATAGACCCCCTCGTCCATGGAAGTACTTGGACCATCCATCTATAGAGCACACGTGGTTGTTGGTAAGCGCTTCGACATTTTGGCATCTAGGAAACAAAAGGAGCAAGAACCCTTGTCTTCGTGAGTCATGAAATCTTGATTACCGAAACCCCAAATAGGTCTAAGTGTGAATAAGTTTGGGAAAGGTGGGATTTAACCATGACCATTGATCATCATGAAAAGATCATAACGGTTGATCATGGGTGAAGGTCGTAGTCGTCTATCGGAGGGACATGTGGTTTCCAATCAACATTTCGGTGTTTTGGCACCCAACAAACCAAAGGCTAAGAACCCTTGTCTTCGTGAGTTGCGAAATTCCAATCACCAAAACCCCGAAATGGTGAGAGGTGTGAATGAGGTTAAGGAAATCCGGTATTTGATCATGACCATTGATCATCCTGAAAATATCATGATCGTTGATCTTGGCTAAAGGTTTCCACTGTCCATTGGAGGGACACGTGGCTGTCGGTCGACGTTTCGGTGTTTTGGCATCCAGGAAACCAGAGGGCTAGAAAACATTACCCCCATGATTCACGAAATCCTAATGGCCGAAATCCTGATACGCATTGTAGTGGAGAGGAGAAGTGTCAAAATAATCTAGACCGTCCATCAGAGGAGATGCGTGGTGAGGGTTCAGAGATTTGGGAAAAGTCCTGAAATCCCATGGACCGTTGAATCCACACTCTTAATAGTCATCGATATCTTACACGAAATTCCATATCAGAATTCCAAGATTTAAATGACAAGGAGTCTTGGAGTCATTTCATTTTGAACTTCTGAGTATCGAAACCCCGAAAGGATCCATACCATCGGATCAGGGGAGGCTTACAAGCATTGATCTCCCCTTGGAGGGAAACTTGGGAGACATGATGGTTTTCAGGGATTTGAATGGGAAAGGAAGAAGTCCTGCATCATGATTTCTCGAGTCATGAAAGGCCAGAAGGGCTTTTCCAGTTTAATCGCTTGGTTATGAGAACCAGACCCAAACAGGTAACTTGTACTCACCAACCCTTTCAGGGTTCGACACTTCACTATGTCAAGGTTTGCAGAGTTGAAAGACTTGACGCTCGGGTAGTGCTGAGTTGCGAAGAGAGAAAGGACGCCATATTTGTTCGACTTGTGGTCGTGACCCACAATCCTATAGGAACAGATGAGGGAAGAGATAGCTTACGCTAGACCTCCGTATAAATTTCGGGGGTCTGACCATTGAGAAATCGACGAAAAATTCAATTTCCATATTGGGTATGTGACCCCTTTGTATCTCATAAACCTCTCCCCCTTTGTCATCAATGGAAAAGGTATCTTTCCATTTGGGGTTGCTCCCCCTAACATAAATCTTCCTGAAACTGATCTCCCAACCTGAATTGTCCTATTTATGGTGCATTCTCATGTACATCTAAGACATATAAGATAAGCATTCAAAAGCATTCATTTTGGAGTAGAAATTACTCGTAGTCTCTGGAGAAGATATTCAAAGGATTCCCATGGAAGCGGTTTTGTAAAGATAGCTTCCACTTGTTCTTTTATGCCCACATATTCAACTATGTTGTTCTTCTCTACAACATTTTCCCATAGAATGTGATACTTTATTGGAATGTTATTCTTCCCTGAGTGCATCACCCGTCTGTTTGAGATACGGATGGATCTTTTATTATTAGAATAGATTGGAATGGGCTCATCATACTCAACCTGTATATATGTCAAAGTTTGTTTCATCCATAGAAACTATGTACAACATGCTTCTGCTGCAATATTCTTTTCCTTGGATGTAGATAAGGATATTGATGATTGTTTCTTTCTTACCCAAGATACTAAACACTCACCCAAGTAGAACACTTCTCCACTAGTGCTTCGTCGGTCATCAATGCAACCTTCCCAATCTACATCTATGTAGGAAATAAGTGATAGATCCTTTCCTTTTGGATACCATAATCCAAACTCTTATGTTCCTTTGAGATATCTGAAAATCCTCTTCACTGCTAATACATGTGATTCATTTGGTGCTACTTGAAATCATGCCACCTGTCCAATTGCCAACATTACATCTTGTCTAAATGTTGTCACATATAGTAAGCTACCAATCATTGACCCATATTGTCTTTGGTATGTAGAATTTGAATCATCATCTTTTATCAAATTGCAACTGGTTTGCATAGGAGTGGTAACTGGTTTTCAATCTTCCATTCTGAACCTCTTTAGAATTTCTCTGATATACTTAGTTTGAGAAATAAAAATTCGTTGGTTGCTTTGACATATTTGAAGACCCATAAGGAAGGATAGTTCTCAAAGTGATGACATTTTAAATTCATTATGCATATCCTTTGCACATTTTTGGCTTAACATGTCATTAGTAGTTCCAAAAATAATATCATGAGTATAAACTTCAATTAATAAAATACCATCTTGAGTTACCTTGCTGTAGAGGTTGTTGTCTGCACTTCCTTTTCTGAACCCTTCCTATTGTATATAGTTATCCAGTCTAGAGTACAATGCTCTAGGAACCAATTGTTCAATGTAGACTTCTTCTTCAAGTTCCCCATTCAGAAAAGATGATTTCACGTCGATATTTGTCCATACTGTTCAAGAATCTGCTACAAAATTGTCCATAATTTTGAATCATATGTCACTGTACTATCATGAAGTAATAATACAACTTATTAATCTATCATATTGTACTTCTGCTAAATGAATGCATTGAATATTTCTACTAAAATTCTGCAAGCTTCTCGAAGGATGGTTCTCTGGTCTGTCACAACTATCGCATAGAATCCCTCTATCTAATATTCATGTTACTTGGGAGTCTCTAAGCCAGATGGCTTCGAAAAATTCCTTCTCTGATGTGTATTTATCATCATCTTCATTGGTATATTCATCATCTCTTTAAGCTCTGACTTCTTTCTTTCTTTATGTGGATTCATCTTTCACTACAATCCTTGGAAGTACAATCTCTTGAACCTGTTCCTTATTTACATGTCCTTTTCTTTCAGTTAATTTCCAAACCTTTTTGTATCTCACATATTTATTTTTCTCTATATAATGTTCTTCATCTCATTTTATTGCCAATCTTACGATCTCTTGGACTTGGTCTTTGTTCACCTATTCTTCCTGTTTTATTATCCATACTTTATTATATATGATATCATTGTTCTCTTTCATGGAAGTATCAATCATGGTTCTACAATCACTAGTTATGTTTCCATAGTCATGATGTTTGTAACATTCAATGTTATGTGGGGCCACATAAACATTTCTTTCTTGAACATTTTTATAATCCCTGCAATATGAAACCTTATGTCCAAAATTAGTACAATAAAAACAATGGCCATAAAATAAATTTGCATACCTGGGAGTGAATGATCTTCTTTGTGGAGTAGTCCTTTTGAATTTTTGTCTTAACCGATCATGATCATGAATGAAGTTTCTTTGTGGCTTGAACATGGATGGTCTTCTTGAATATGTATCTTCAATAATTTTCTTAGATTTTGGTTGACCATGATTCCTTCGTTTGAGTACTTCTACATAACTCTTTCTATTTTCTTCATTCTTCTTTTCTAGCAACCTAGAGTGCTTCTCTTCATTCTCTATAACTGATGTGGATATTTATGTCTATTCAACGTTCTTGTTGAGCTTGATGATTTTACTTCTCAATGTGACAACTTCGTCTTCAATCTTCTCAACTTCTTCTTATTTCTTTATTATCTGAGACTTCATGACTTCTTTTGTTCTTTTTGCTTCTTCAAACTAGATTTTTAATGTGATTATTTCTTCTTCAAGTCCTTTCTCTTTCTGACCAAACTCCTCCTCAAGATGATTTAGATAATTAGATCTTTCCTTAAGATGATTTGTCAACATCTTGTCTCTCACTTCTTCTTCTTCCTTTTTTGCTGCTATGTTGGCTTCCAAATACTGCTTTTGATATTCAAGATTTTCTTCAATCTTTTTGGCTTCTTCAAGTTGAGTTCTTAAGTTCTTGATGACCTGTTGGGCTTCTTCAAAAAGGTGAACATTTTCCTTCTTTTTCATCAATTCTTTCTCGAGTGACTCGTTTTCTTCTCTTTCTTTTCTTAGTTCATCTAAATAACTAATCAATTCTGCCTCATAATTGTCTTCCTTTTAAATTTGTTTTTCTGTCTTATTTCCTTCATGGAATTCTATTTCAAGATGTCTGAGTTTTTCACAATTAAATAAAAACAACATACCTTTGTTGATTATGTACTCTTGATCTTATGAATCTATTTGACATGGTGAACATATTTCTTCTTGATCTGTACCTGCATCTCCTTTGGCATTTTTTTAATCTGCGATGGGTGAAGAATATATGTCATGTAACTTATCCCAAAGTTCTTTGGCTGTTGAACATTTACCAACCTTTTCTTTTACCAGATTAGGTAATCCTTCCCAGATGAAATCCATTGCTATTTTTTTATTCTTCTTCAATTCCTTCTTGGTTGCAGTCTTTTCCCTTTTTGAACTATCATATCCTGTAACGACTGATAGTCAAATATAATGCCCCCGTTCTTGTAAAAATACTTCCATCCTTATGCTCCACATATCATACTTTAAACCATTCTAACCATTAAACAATGGTACTCCATTCTCATAATAATCCATGATCCCCTTCTAATGGTTAAACTATGTCCTGAAGGAACCTGGTCTGATATCAATTGTCAGATTATTGCGAGGGGGGGGTGAATCAATAATGGAGCAACTAAATCCTTTTTAACCACAAAATGCAAGTGTTATATCAATGTACAATTATCATCCAATAGTAGAAGATTAAATAAACAATGAATAAATGAGGAATCATACACATACACAGTACACCGATGTTTTTACATAGAAACCCAAAATGGGAGAAAACCACAAAATGCTATTTCTAATATGTCTTTAAGAATTACATTCATTGGAAGCACCAACTTCCTTTGTTTTCCAGTTGCGACTGGAAGGAGGATCCAACCCCCTAGTTTCTTAGTGTTAGAACATATATTTGTAGGGGGGTGTTTTCGTAAGAAGCTGGGCCTTGGGAGAAAAAAATGCAAAAAACGGGGGCTTAAAAACCCACCAAATACATTTTAGCCTAAGTCTATTGGTGGCCCGATGGTTTGTGCATGTCAAACTTAGGAGCGTGCAGATATAGGTGGCGATCTTGGCAAGATAAGATCTACGGTCCCAATCCGATATTGGACCCCCCCTGAACTTCTACCTTTAACGGGGGGAAGGTCCGAGTTGATGGTTTCTGAGCGTGGGCCCCCCACTAATGTGGTGCCCTCTCATGAACTCATACCTCCCCCGAACTTTCCCACTTACCACTCCCCCCTCCCCTCTAAGTAGATCTCTTACCGCTTGACCTTACCACCTCCCGCTCTCCTGACACCTGTCTCCCAATCAATCTCCCTCCTCTGTCTATCACATCTCCTGCTCCTGCTCCCCCTCTCACCTCCTAACACATGTCTTCCACTTTCTCTCCATGTCACTTCAACATGTTCCTTTCCCCCCTTCGACTCCTCTCACCTCCTGACACCCGTTCAACTTCTCTCCATGTCACCTCTTTCATGTCGTCAGGTCCCCCTTGACAAAGCATAGACTGCCACAACCTCCCCTTTGCCTCCATGTCCTCTCCCTGCTTTGCATCACGCTTGCACCTTTACACCTCAACACCCACGCATATCCAGTATACTATCGGTCATTCCGATTGCCTCATCCACATCAGCTCCATCCACATCCATGAGCTGGGTGCCTCTGCAAAGGTCCAGGGAAGTAGTATACGACCAAGGAGAGGCCGCCATGTCTTCCAGGTGTCGAGTCTGACTTGGGCCAACCATGATCCCGATGAAGAAGTTATGAAGCTAGGAAGGTGGTTGAAGTTTCGTCTCCCCCATGAATGGAAAGTCAAAATGGTCTGATCGTGAAGGCATTCTGTCAGCCCAGACAGTCTGAGATTGCATCTGACACCCAACTACATGAGAAGTTTGACCGAGGAGACTCAGAGGGACTAACAGATCCTAGATTGTGTCTGATAGAGAAAGGCATGTGTGAAGGAGACTGCAGGTGAAGTCTGAATGAGAAGACACAACTCCATGGAAACTCGAGCACGCTTATGTTGTTGTTTACAAAATTTTGAGTATATGTAGGAGTTTTTTTATTTCTATAAGGGTATTTTTGTGGAGCAGAACTCCCAATCTGTAATTGGTTCTGCTAGAGTTGTTCTCTAGTTATGCAATCAACTTGATAATTTCATGTTAATAGAATTCAACTTCTTTTCTCTTTCATTTTGTTTGTAAAGATGTTTAAAACACTCGAGCATGGATGATCCAGTCGAGGATCATTATGTTGTTGTAATGGAGGTTTGATTATATCGATATCATGATCATTTTTATTCATTTCCCTATGTTCTCTTTCCCCTCTCACATTGAATGGATCGGGCATGGATGATCCAGTCAAAAATGTTGTAGTTGCAATATGATGGATGTTTGATCATGCTGCAGTTGTAACTATGTCCCTAGTAGACATATTTCAGTGTCTGAAATCGAGCTTAACAAGGCTCCTAAGTTTTAAGTTTTCTTCCTAGAGCTGTTGGAAGGCTTGATTCCCAAAGCAGTCTCATTCATCTTTCTCCTAAGTCTTCCCTCTGCTCTCACTTTAACTCAATTTCCTGACTGAATTTAACGTGGCACTCACTTGGCTGTGCATTCCTTGTATAGTCTTGTGTTGAGCATCATTCAAATTCTGAGTTTGCACCCATTTGACCTCTTTAAACCAACTTGTGACCTAAAAAAATTGATGGGTACTGGGATTACCTTTTCTACAATCCAGAGGTGACTTCTAGTGCTAACATTTCTGGATCCATTGTCGAGGATGAATTGAATATTTTACTTGGGATTGAATGTCAGAGCTTATTGGTTTTGAAGGTGCATCAAAACTTAGTACATCAAAGATTGTAATTGTGCACCTGGATATTCCATTGAGGCGACTCCACTATCTCAACTGCACATTTTCAGTGTGTCTTCTTCTGGCTACACCTAGTAGCCCTTGGGAGAACACAATGATCAGATCTGGTCTTTGATGGTGAACAAAGACCAAACACACTCTTACTGCACATCATCCACCGAGCTAATCCATGGTTGAAGGATCGATTGAAGACTCCACTAGTTCAGAATGGACAAAATTCTGGCTCTAAGGTTTGCTCCTTTTAATTTTTATATTGTTCCTGGTTTTCCTAACGTTGTTCCTACTGTCAATGAGTGGGTTGATTTTTTCCCCATATTTAAAGAGCATAAAGAGGACAACCCTGCCCAACATCTTCGTGAGTTTCATAAACTCATGCACCAATGGGAGATACATCATGAATATGTATTAATGAATATGTTCATGTTCTCATTAGCAGGAGATGCTTGTCAGTGGTATCACCCCTTACCCCCTGCTAGCATCTCCTCCCTGGGAAGATTTCATGTAGGTTTTAGTAGGCACTGTTAGAATTATATTCCTCTGAGTTTTTTTGTCATAATTGTTGTGAGGAATATGAATACCATGATCAATATATGGTTGTGTCTAATGAAGGTCATGAGGATGACGACCATGAGGAGGAATAAGATGTTACAGGTAGGTTGATGGAGCTGGTAAAATCACTCTTTGCTGAGATAGAAAGGTTCAAATTTGAGGAAAGAGCAGAGGATTTTCCAGTCCTTGAAGAAGAGGTTATTGGAGGCCCTACTGATGATGGTGAGGTTGAGGATTTCATAGCCATAGTGGAAGAATATTCTATGCTTGATGCAATTGTTTTCTCAGATGTAAGTGAAGAAATAATTGTGTATTCAGACAAAGAGCAACAGAGCCCTACATCACATTTTGACAGCATGAGGAGAAGCCAACCTGTGTATGACGACTACGAATCATATTCTGAGTTGGAAATGCAGTATTTCCAAGAGCATACAACAGAGTCTTATAATTTGTTCACTAAAGGAAAATATTGTGAGGAAGTCAACCACCCTTGGCCCGCAGGAATTAGTGAGCAACAGATTGAAGAGAAGAGCTCTTCCCATGGTCTTGTTTATGATGATTATGACTCTGAACCTTGGGAGAGCCAAGAAGAGGAAGAGGAAGAGAACAAAGGGAAATTTATCTCATGTACAAAGACTCTCAGTGAGAAACCATCACCCGATATCAGTCAGTCTGCATCACCCTCTCATTCACCTGTTCTTACCAGAGATATTCAATCATGTGTGAGCAGTTGTGGAGCATGTCAAGATATCTATTACAATTTTTTTGGAGTTTTACACTCATTTTATGAGCTTATCAGGGAGTACATGGAGTTTCATTTCCTTCATGCCTTGGATTCACCTAGATTTATCTCAATTGCTGCCTCTGGAGGAAAGATGAAGGATGTAATCGTTTTGCTGTCACGATTGCATCATCTGTTATTCATCACTGATAGAGTCAAATAACTTCCAGTCAAGAAGTTACTTGAATGGATATGGTGGAAGTTTTCTTTCACCTAGCATTGTGTAAAATCAATTAATCTAGGATGGTATATAAATAACCTCCTATGGAGCCCATGTATGTTTGTTTCATTTTTTACTTATCGGACTGTATTCCTCAGCTGGGTGTTTTGAGCTTGACTCCATAACCCAATGCAGAAGGAGAATGGAACTGCAAAATAGATATTAGATCTTCACAGGGAGGAATCTATCCCCCATGGAGCCTAATGTTAGCACATATATTTGTAGGGGGGTGTTTCCCTAAGAAGCTAGGCCTTGGGCGAAAACAATGCGAAAAAAAGGGGGCTTAAA
>JZKD02S1885770.1:297681-308292 GCA_000966675.3 Picea glauca
GAAGAACTGAATATGTGAAACTTATGATCTTGGAGGAAACTTGCAGTCAACCAAAGGAGAGCAATCATTGAAGTTGCTGTCATCCAGGTTGTGGATCGTTTAGGCAAGGGTTAGATGAAGAGGACCTGACGAAGCTGTCGCATTCGCATCTACGATTGTAAGAACTGTTGTCATTATTCTCATTAATATGACACGCTTGGCCTGTTTCTTTCTAGTTTGTGTCTGATGTTACATGAACTTATCAATCAGTGATAGATCTATTTTCAAGCTAACATCAATAGAGTAGGAAGTGGTCGTATCTTTTTTTGTCCACATACCTTAGCGAGGAGCAAAGGATTGGAGCGCAACTCAGAGTGTGCAGGGACAAATGTCGGTTAAGAGGTACTTCCGTTACTTTCCCTTCTCATGCATTAGGCTTAGATAGATTCGAAAGAAATTCAGTGTCCATGATAAGCACTTTTCTGTCTAGGGTTAAGGTCAAGCCTTAGAGGTCGATCTACTTGTCCGCAGGCAGATTTTCCTACAACACTTGAGCTTAAGAAAGATCCTAAGTTTTGAGTTTTCTTCCCAGAGCTGTTGGAAGGCCTGATGCCCAGAGCAGTCTCATTCATCTTTTTACTAAGTCTTCCCTCAACTCTCACTTTAACTCAATTGCTTGACTGAATTTAACATGGCCCTCACTTCCCTGTGAATTTCCTATCTAGTCCTGTGTTGAAAATCATTCATATTCTAAGTTTTCACCCATTTGACATCTTTAAACCATCTTGTGACCTAAAAATATTGATGGGTACTAGGCTTGCCTCTACTGCAACCTAGAGGTGACTTCTAGTGTTAACACTCAGGATACAACCTGAGGGAAGCTCCGACTCCCCAATTCTCTAGCTACAACCAAAAGGAGGATACAACCCCCTATGTTCTCTAGCTACAACCAGAAGTTTGCTATAACCACATGTCCTTTCCCCATCCAACCACCTGACATAGAAGTATAATGATGGAACCATTGTCAGATTATCACTGTGATATATACTACTGTAAACCTGTACCAATCAACCTACAATCAACTTGTTCTATAAACAAGTGCATCAACCATGCACCAACCTGTACCTAAACATGTACCATGAACAAGTGCATCAACCATGCACCAACCTGTACCAAACAACCTATAATCAACCTATGTTATAAACTAGTGCATAAACCATGCACCAAACCTATACAAATAACCTGTCACAACAACCTATCAAAACAACATGTCTCATCAATATTATCAACTAGATCAGATCTACTTACCAATATCAATCACCAATACAACTTTAATATTTTAGATATAAAAAGTATGCAGAACATAAATAAAATTCTAGAAATGGCAGATAAACAACAATATAACCAGAACAACACCACAATAACACTGAAATGATATCAAAATAACACCAGAAAGAGCACTTTGATTTTGAGAGCAATGTTCATGGGCCTCTTCAAGGGGGAAACCTCCAGTTGAGAAGATCTCTATTACAACAATATCCAATCTAGGGTTCTCATACCCTTGACTCCTATTTATACTAAATATGTCTATCAAAAGAACCATCTAGAGGAAGATCCTTCTAGAAGTGAAAGCTTCTATTAGGTCTTATTACATTCAACTTATTATACTTTCTTTCAAGGAATTATTAATATTGACCTTTATTAGATCCAAATATATTGTTCTACCTATGTGCAGGTTAGGTCCCTAACATGTCCTCCCTCTTAAAAACAACCTTTTCCTTAAGGCTTGAGATGTGGAAATTGTTGTAGAATGGTAGTTGGTTCCCAAGTGGCATCTGTTGGATTTGTATCATTCCACTGGACTAACACTTCCTTGATGGTTCTATGATGCAATCAATTCTCATGGTGGTCCAAACATTCTTGTGGTTGTAGCCAAATGGATCCTTCTTCATCCAACTTGAGAAGGTTGCTTTGAATTTGGCACTTAGTTCCAATCACCTTCCTTAAGCATGAAAAATGAAAAAAAAGATGTAGCTTAGAATGGATTGGCAAAGATAATTGATAGGCCACCTGTCCAACATGCTTAAGAATGGTATAAGGACCATAAAATTTGGGCGCCAACTTTTGACAATGCTCAACCTTGAGGGGATTTTTCTTGTAAGGCTGTTGTCGAAGAAACACCTAATCCCCTTCTGCAAATTGATGTTCAAAGTGACCTTGATTTTCTTGTTACTTCATGAAATTTTGTTCCATGATCAATTTCTCTTTGAGGGTATGGAGAATATCCTCTTAAATTGTAAGCATTTGTTCAACTGCATGGACCTTCGAGACACCAGGTAAGTATGAGAGAACTGAAGGTGGATTTTTTCCATATACCACTTCAAAAGGAGTCATATGTGTAGTTGTATGGTATGAAGTGTTGTACCACCATTCATATAGGGGTAACCATTGAGCCCATTGATTTTTTTTTTCTGAGGCAAAACATCTCGAATATGTTTTCAAACACTTGTTGACAACTTCAGTTTGACCATCGCTCTGGGGATGATAAGTTGTGTTGAGATGAAATTGGGTGCCTTGTAGCTTGAACAATTCTTGCCAAAGATTGTTGGTGAAAGTTGGGTCATGATTAGAAACAATAGAATGTTGCATGCCATGAAGCTTGAAGACCTAATCCATGAAAAGTTGATCCACAGTGGGTGTTGTAAATGGGTGTTGAAGAGCACATAAATGAGCATACTTGGAAAGGCAATCAACAACCACCATGATGATTGATTTATTTTCTGATTTGGGTAAGCTTGTAATAAAATCCATAGATATATCCCTCCAAATAGCAGGTGGTATCAAAAGCGGTTGTAGTGTGCTAGGATATTTGATTGTTTTTCCCTTGTTGTGTTGAGACACATCACATTTAGCGAAAAAATTACGAACGTCTTGTTTCATACCATCCCAAAAAAATAATGTTTGACCCTGTCATAGGTTTTGGTAAACCCAAAGTGCCCAGCTGTGGGAGTAGCATGAAGCTCAGAAAGTATCATGGATTTAAGTTTTGATTGTTTAATTAAATACAAATGACCTTTGTATTGAAGCTCATCATGGAGCTAAGATTACCCTGGGGAAACTAGAGCATTGGAATGCAATTGTTGTATCAGATGCAAAATTTTGGGATCGTGTAGCCAATCCTGGAGAACGAATTGGAGCCAATCTGGTACAATGAAGGAGAGAGAAAAAATATATCCTTCAACTTCTTATTTTCGGGAAAGTGCATCCACAACCACATTATCTTTGCCTTTCTTGTAAATGATTTCATAATCATATCCAAAGACCTTAGTCACCCATTTTTGTTTCTTTGGGGAGGAAATGTGTTGTTCCATAAAATACTTGAGGCTTTGATGGTATGTCTTAATTTGGAAGCGTTTCCCCAATAGATAAGGGTGCCACAAATCAATGACATGTAGAATAACCAACATTTCCCTTTCATAGATTGATTTGCCCAGATTTCATTCAGACAGTTGCTTGCTGGTAAAGGCCAAAGGCCGACCCTCTTGCATAAGGACAACACCAATTCCTTTCCCTGAAGCATCACATTCCAAGACAAAGGTCTTTGTGAAATCAGGAAGGCCCGTCGCCCAGGATTGGAGTGGTGCACATGGCCATATTCAAGGTTTGAAAATCTTGAGCATCTACTGGAGTCCAAGTGGAAAAGTTCTTTTTTAGGAGTGCAGTGAGAGGTGCTGCAATATTTCCATAATTCTTAACAAACTTGTGATAATAACCTGTTAAGCCCAAAAATCCATGCAATATTTTGAGATTCTTTGGGTGAGACTAGTCTTTCATAGCTTCAATCTTTTTAGGATCCACCCTAACGTCATCCTTTCCAACCAAATGACCCAATTACTCGACTTCTGAGGTGCCAAAAGAAAATTTAGACTATTTTAGGAAAAGATGGTGTTGAGACAGTATATGGAGAACTCAATCCAAATGAGAAAGATGGTCTATATAGGTTTTTCTATAGATGAGGATAACATCAAAGAAACCTAAGACAAAATTACATAGAAAAGGATGGAAGACATGATTCATGAGGCTTTGGAAGTTGGAGGGGGGATTACACAAGCCAAAGGACATGACCAAAAAATCATAGTGGCCCTCATGAGTTCTAAAGGAAGTCTTAGGAATGTCTACCTCTTTCATACGTATCTAGTGGTAGCCAAAATGAAGATCAAGTTTAGTAAATATCTAGGAGCCACTCAATTCATCGAAGAGGTCATCAATGATAGAAATGGGAAATTTGTCTTTAATGGTAAGTTTGTTGAGGGCATGGAAGTCAGGACACACTCACAAAGAACCTTCTTTATTTAGGACCATGACCACAGGAGAAGATTAGGGGCTCGTACTAGGGCAGATAATGCTTACGTTAAGGAGTTATTGAACCATTTTCTCAATTTTACCTTTTTGGGAAAAGGGGTGACAATACAGACGGATATTGGGAGGAAGGCTTCCTGGTACAAGGGGAATGGAATGATCATGAACACCACGGGAAGGAAGGAGTCCCTTGGGAGTGGAAAAGACCACTTAATGTTTAGAGAGGATGGATTGGAGGTCTTGTGGCACCGGTTGTGTCTTTGTTGCTTGTATGGCATGGAGTTGGGCAATAATGCCAGAATGACCCTTTTTGAGTAGATTTTCCATGCAATGGGAACTAATGATCTTAGGTGAACTGGCAGTGATTCCTTGGAAGTTATGTTGTTTTCCCTCCTAGTTGAATTGCATGGTTAATTCCTTAAAATCCATGAGAATGGGACCCAAAATACTTAGCCAGTTTGCACCCAACAGAATGTCACAACTACCCATGTCGATAGAAAACATATGAGATTTTAGGTGGTAGTCACCAATTTGGAGACACACATCTTCACAACGCCCTTGACATTTCATGGAGCCACCATTGGAAATCATGATTTGGAAATTATTGACTGCATGGATATAGTAATGAGTTTCTTGGGCAATGCGACGATGAATAAAATTATGGGTTCTTACACTATCAACAAGGATGATGGCCTTCCTATGCTTGATGTAACTGATTAGCTTGAGGGTTTGGTGAGTTGAGAAGCTAGTGAGAGAATTTAGGGAAATGAACGGTTCTACTTCAGGAGGGTTTGAGGGAGGGTTTATGTCAGTGGCTTCAGGTGACTCAGACACAATCAGAGTTTCAACATCCTCTTCTAAAATATCCTTCGAGATGGCCATAAAAATATTTTGTTCCTTACACTTGTGGCCCGAAAAATATTTGTCATCACAATTATAACAAAGGCATTTCGGTTGGAATTCATCCAGTTCATCCCTGGTTAATTTTTGGATCTTTAGTGGAGTAGAGGGAGTAGTGGGATTTACTGGTTTAGTGTGAGGGATAAAGGAGGGTTTCCAGTTTTGAGAAGATACAACCTATTGTGCTTCTTTATCTCTTTTATTAGCCTCCACCCAAATCTAAGGCTGATCCATGAGGACATGGGCACGAATCTCATCCTTGAGGCCACTGATAAAAAATTCTTAGAAAAAGGCATCAGACATGCCCTGTGTCCAAAAATCCAGGGGCTCAAAAGAAGCTATAAATTATTCCACTATTCCAGATTGTTTCCACTTTGTCAAATGACCTAAATGGTTAGTGTCAGTGTCAAAGCATTCATAAATCTCTACCAAAAACTGTGTCCAAGTAATATACCCTTGATGGGAAGTTTTTCTCCATTGCCACCATTGCCAACATTCTTGATCTATATGGAGAACACCATATCCGATTTTGGCCAAGTCATATGTAATGTCATATAAAGAGAAATAATGTTCCATTTGGGTTACCCAACTAGTGGGATCCGAGGCATCAAATTTGGTCACATCCACTCGCGAAAGGTGTAGGTCATGTTGAAAGTGATGGGGCTAAAAATTATGGGAATGAGAGGAAGTTTCAGCTTCAGTATGTGGAGGTGGGTCAGATAAAGGGTTATCTGCAGGGATGTGCAGCTTGGCGCAGATCGTCGAAATGACAGATTCAAGATGGGTAGTCATGTCTTGTTTGAGTTCCTCGATTGAGGTGATGATGCAGGATTGCATGGTGGTATTGATGGAAGAAACATTGGCACTGTTTTGTTTCACTTCTTGTTGGTTTTCTGTGAAATTAGATTCCAAGGTATTGAAGTGAGCTTCCAAGTCTTGGCTATGAGTATGGGCCATGCTGATGAGGGAACCGAAATGGGGTGGGAGGGGTAAACATTTTTGCTGAAAAATGATATGTATGAAAGTGATAAGGGTGAAGAGATAAATCCAATGGAATAGGTCTCAAATAATGGTGCAATGATGAATACCGCAGTGATGAAATGCCCAAATTCTTAACCAAGAAGAAATGTGTAGTGATTTGGCAACCTGAACATAGTTGCGTGACAATAGATCTTGTTTTTTTTTTATTTTTTTGTTTCCATCCCCAAGGGTTAGGTATTCAAGGGTTCTACAGACAATGGTTTTCCCTGTGCTATAGCTCTCTGATATACATGTGGGGTCCAATAGTAGTACTCGACCCAATATCTCAGGGCACCAATGAAGGAGGCTAGACTGTGCCCTTAGCCGTACTACCCGACTACCCATGTATTAGAGATTAGCTTCCCGAGTGTTGTTCTCGGTGGAACTATAGCTATCAAGAGGATGATCAGTTTATTTAAAGAGGGCTTTGGGTAATCTAGGTTGATCCATACACAGGTGTCGTCTGATGCGCTACCACTCGAAGGGGTACCAACATGAGTTACAAGGGTGGCCAACAAATGTGCGCTTAAGTACCACTTGTATTTCCTGTGTGTATGAATCCCTCAATGATGGGTTTATGCACGTAACAATAGATCTCTATGGCTTAAAGATGCTAGAATATGTCTCTACCTTGAAAAAAAAATTAACCCACAATTTCTGCCGAGGAAAGTGCTTTGATACCACTTGTAATATTCCAGATATAAAAAGTATGCCTCTTCGAGGGGGCAACCTCCAATCGAGCAGAGCTCTATTGCAATAATATCCAAGCTAGGGTTCTCATACCCTTGAATCCTATTTATACTAAATATGTCTATCAAAAGAACCATCTAGAGGAACATCCTTCTAGAAGCGGAAGCTTCTATTAGGTCTTCTTACATTTGACGTATTCTACTTTATTTCAAGGCCTTATTAATATTGACCTTTATTACATACAAATATATTGTTATACCTATGTGCGGGTTAGGTACCTAATAAAAACTCTCAAATATGTGCATAAACCAAGCACAACAACTCATAATCATCACCAAGATCAATATATGCTTTTAATAATATACCAAGACAAATATGCTACATCATCCGTAAGCCATGTGTCAACAATACTACTTGTCTCAACCATGTACCCAACATGTACCTCAACCAAAATCCCTCATCAATTTCATCATTCAAATCTGATTTGTAAGTCTATAATAGACCCGGTGTATATGATCACATGCTTGCAAACCTTCTTTAAATTTAACAAGAGACTAGCATTTTCATCAAACTTTACTTTAGTCTCACATGACTAATTTTGGATTAGTCAACAACCCTAACTTGAAATAATAATAAATATGTATCTATAATGAATAACTATCTAAAAATGGTACACAATGTTCTTCAATGTCTTTCATGCAATTCCTCCAGATTTGACTCCTTGGAACCTCTCAGAAAAGGAGTTATAGAAAAAATGGCATACCTTGTTGAATTATGGCTTATTCTATAGAGAAAACTTGTAGAGCATGCCCCGCACAGAATATTTTTTTTATGGATCTGAAAATTATGCACCGAATACTAAATACTATACTATAACCAATACATTTTGTCTTACTAAATTTGGATATGTTATGAAGTTATGACGTTTTTACTCGAAACACGTGTTTTAGAATAGTTTCAAGACTAGCCACAAACCCTATTTTTCACAGTGTGTAACTCCAAAAACACAATGAGCCGCAATATGAAATTGGTATCACAACTACTTGGATATGTTTCCTCAATGACCTCCCAATTTCACTATCTGAATCATTCTAGAAAAAAAATTATTTCAAAAATGGTGAGATGATGTGTAAATAACATACCTTAGAAAACATCATCAAAAGAATTTATCCTCTCTTGAATTTTGGCCTTCTTTACTTCACCTTACCTATGAAATTTGGCTTAGATATCCTTTGGTTACCTCAGTCACCTATTAATATTCAATATTCTCAAGTGTGATTAAAATGAGAGGGCATTGCCTCTTATTTATACTTTCATGTAGCTTCCTCAAGGGGTTACCTTTTAGCCATCTTAACCCACTTTCCTTATTTTAGGGTTAACCCACTTCTAATTTCTCCATTAAATTTATTATTTAAATATTTTATTTTTTATTCACTTTGAATTATAGTACACTCTTCACTTCACTTTATTATTTACCTTCTATAATCTCTTAAACCACTTTGACTACTTTGACATTTTGGGGCTTCTAGATTACTCATGAGGGCTCTCCAACTTCACATGAACATAACTCTCTAACTGTGAGGAGTTATGTGACATTCCACATACCATTGGAAATGGAATGACATGTAATATCCATATAGAATAGTATTTCCTTCAAATAAATAAAAAATCATATCATTATACATCAAACAAACTTGGGTCCATTACCAAAACTTGGGTTCTCCAACTTCTCATGGCCATAACTATATAACCATCAGGCGTTATGTGAAGTTCCACATACCACCAGAAATGGAATGACATGTACTATCCATATATAATAGTATTGCCTTCAAATATATTAAAACACATACCATTATACATGAAACAACCTTGGGTCCATTACCCAAAACTTTGAGCTATTGGAATTCTCTACCGGACTTTCTCCAATGGTTGACATCAATTTACAATATCACTCTCCAATGGTCGACATCAATGACAAACAAAAATCCATACCAAATTTCCATCAACCTAAGCCAACTATCTGACACGGTTCAATGATCCTTTCTTCTAACATCCTGTTTATCTTTTCCTTCACCTTCTTTTTATACTTCATATTTAACCTGTAAGGTATTTGTCAGACTGGATTAACATCTAGTTTAAAATGGATCTTCATCTCTCCTAGTTCACCAACTATCCCCTTTATTTATGAGAATGTAGTTTGGAATAGATATTGATACTCGCGTAGTAAATTTTCAATCTTCTCCAGCGTTTCATCATTCCAATAATCTCCTATTTGCACAAACTTTGGATTCTTTGTTGTCCCAATGAGTATTTATTGGTTGTGTGTACACAATAGATTCAAGCTATGGACCTTCTACTACATGCTCCCCATCATTTTCAGGTACTTTCACATTCCTTGGATATTCCTCATCATGTTCTTGTTTAGCAACATTGTAACACTCTAGTAATTCATGGGTAGTCATAGAAGATATTTGCACACTACACACATATACCACCTCCATTGGCCATTTTTCTGAAAATATATTGGTTTGAATGACCTATATGGTTGCATATGCTAATGGATATTCATGTTCAAAAGTAAATGTTACCTTAAACATTTGAATCAACTAGTCCTAGTTTGTTGTTTCTCTGCACATTTCTAGTTCCAAGTACTAGTTCTTCGGAATTGTATCCAATGTATGTATAAACATGTGTGCCCATTTATTCTTTGGTACTAAACTCCATATGGTTCTACACTATTCAACATGACCTTCTAGGTCACTTATCCCTATATACTTCTACACAATATTCTCCAAATCAGTACCAAATCTCACTTGCATTAGTCTTCAACATTGCAACCAATGTTCGATTCCCTCTTTGTGTACAACCCACTATATGGCTAGAGTATCCTTCATGACAACATCTAGTGGCAACAATTTTTTTTGTTCAGGTACCTACAACTCAAATACCTTTACAAAATATCTTATATCAATCAATACATCATACCTAGGTGGATCACATAACTCCATTCTAATCCAATGCAGTGATCTAGTTTTGTGTGCACATCATCTAGTTGATACTTTGTGCATCCACTACATCAAATGTTCCAGACCTTACTCTAAATATGATGCACACAAGATAATAATTATCCAACTTAGTGCACCACTTGCAGTGGGGTTAACATAATCCTCCATTTGTGCATTCATATTATACAAGTTGTCAATTTCCTTCCCCCTTGTTGGTTCTATGTACATCTTCCCTTCTATTGTGTCTAATGGTGTAGTAACCTTCAAGTATCCTACCTAAAATATCACCTCCATCCTCTTCAAATTAATGATTTATTGATTATGAAAGGCCCATTCTAGTCCCAATAGTTTTGGATGTGGATAACTATCATCCACGATCTCAATGACTTCAAAATATTCTACACTATGCACTCAATCTATATTCACAGGTACTCCTATCAATCAGCCAATTTGTTAAGAACCAAATATAAATATAGCATAGAAAAACCTCAAAAAAAGTACTCAACGCCTTGAAAAAGAGATAATTTCAGATAATAAGCCTCATTGAGGGGGCAATCTCCTTTTACCCCACTTAAATGTTCAAGTACAAGATGATTCCAAATGAAAATGTCTCCTTGGTATATATAGGAGACTAGGAGGTATAATTACAACTAATGGA